>BMAO01014821.1:0-103635 GCA_019973975.1 Trichonephila clavata | reverse complement strand
GAGAGATGTTGGAAGAGCGTTAATAAGTTAGTGTGAGTGAAGAGAGATATAAAGTTAGAATTATTAAGAGATAGATAGTTATATGGTAGAAAATTACTATCTAAATGAAGAAATTGAGGGATTACGCTTAGAAGATAAGAACACTACTTGCAGTCCAGATAATATTTACATTTTTAGTACGCTTTGATACTTAAATTATTAAAGAGATTTAATTGACAATTAGTTACATATCAACCGTTTAAAGCAATATTAAGGTAGAAGATTGATTAACAAAAAGTTGATAATTATTAGAAGCATTCCCCAAAAGCGCGACTTCTTACCATTGTTGGATAACCGGAAACATTTTATCTAATCTGATTCATTGAATTGTTTTTGAGTTAGTTAAAGTGCTGAATAAATAATTAGCAATTATCATGTCGAATCGTTCTGCACTTCCTCCTACACCTTTAGCCGGGTTACAGGGTAGACGGGGTTTTACAATTTCATTTAGAAGCACACGTATAGTATAAGGACTTTTTTTAATTTAAAAAAATATTTTGAAGAATCTTAATATTTTAACACTTTTGCCCCAATCTACAGATTTGAAACTTAATCTAAATTTTACAAGTAGAACAAGTACAAGTCTCATGTCAGTTTTGACTTCAATCGACATAATTGCGTTTATCATGTGACTGTCGTGAATTTAGTATATTCTATGTTCACATGACAATTTTTGCTGTTTTAAATAATTTGTAGAACATACTCTGTAAATTCATTTATTAATTTCTTTGTTTTAACTATTTTGAATGTACCCCAGCTGTGAAATGTTCTTATATAAAGTCAGACTTCTAAAACTATAATATTAGAACAAAGATCTCATTCTTTTGTGAGAAAGTTTTGAAATTATCAGATACTTTTTCAAGCATACAGCGAATCTTTCTTAGCCATTTCTTTTTTGGATCTGTGCTCTGCATGTGGTTCCATGGATGGAATGGCTTTCACTACTTAGGATTCAACTTCAATATCGAAGAGTTAACTTCCCCATTCTCAAAGTATATTTTCTTTCAACTCTCGATATCCTGAGGCTTCGAGAAGAGAAGGTAGAAATTGGAATTTTATTGACTCGACATCCTGTGTGCCGAGCAATATAAAAGTCAATCTCGTCGATTGTCAGATTTCTATCCCTCCCTGCTCTATTCTCCCTCTGTTATTTCTGTGGGACTTTACCGTGTGATGTATCTTTTCCTATCTCTTTGGATATATTTTCCCCTTTTATTTATATTGTGAAACAGGGAATGTTATACCTTGCCAACCGTTGGTACTGGAATTTCACCATCTCCGTCTGTTTATCGTGGTTCCAAGAAAAAAGTCCTTGTTTGTCGGGACGGTCTTTGCTTTTACTAGTTGGTGTTGAAAAATGTTAGATATTTTTATATTAGTGCAAAAATTGTTTCTTTCTGTTTTATTTCAAATTTTCCAGATTGTAGGAGCTGCATGTAAACGGAGTGAAGCTAGCGCTTTTCTCATTTTTCCTCTCTTGAGGGAAGTACAGCATTTCTAGGAAAATTTTAGCACTACATATTTTTGCTAATTAAGTTGGTAAACACGGTAATCAATATCTAAAAAAAATATAATGTGGTTAATGATTTAAAAAAGTTTATAATTTCTTAGAATTGCTGAAAAAAATTAGAATTTGCATTTTTTTATAATGTTGTCTACATTTTTTTCCTATTAGTTTTCCTTAATAAAAATGCCTAGATATTAATTATATTGATCCTTATAATTTCCTATAAAAAGGTACAACAACAGTACATAATTAAATATCTAGTCGTTTGGGAAACATATTTCTTCATTTTAATTGACAATAGTTATTCACTTAGCAGGTTAATGTTTTAGGTAATGTATGTATTCATCATCGAATCTTTTTTCAGATTAAAGCATTTGTTAAAATACCTTTAACGAGTTAATTATATAAATTTTTAATAAATCGTTGAATAGTAACACTTCTAAACCTTTTTATAAATGTTTTGATAGTAATAATTATAGTATAGATTCACATGTTGAAATAAACCGTTTGCTAATACTATCTAACTGATAAACGTTTTTATAACTATCCGCCATCCGGTATAGTGGTTAGTGATGCTGACCGTGGTTCCGTTGGGCATGGGTTCGAATCCTGGAGAAGGCATGGATGTTTGTAAATGTATAGTGCATTTGCGGCAGGAGGGCACTCTCTAAATAGCGGTCGAGCCGCAAGTCCTCTCGTGAGGTTGGTGGAAGGAGAAGAGAGGTAAGTAACCCCTGACCACCCCAGGTGTTCTAAATCCAGCTTCTCCCAGGTTGTTCCCTCTAAATTGGGGTGGAACCGAGCAAAATCGTATTGTCACCTGCATGGTGCCTAAGGTAAAAAATCTAGCCCTCAGCCGCTATGAATTTCATTGACCTTGATCTGATGTTACCGTCGATCTGGTGGCATAAGCAACATCAACATAGCTGTTTAAATAATGTTTTGCCATGAAGTTCGTTGGTTATTTGATCCGCATCTTCTCGCTATAGCTTTATAAAATCAAAAATGCATTGAATATTTTTAATATTACTTTTTCCGTTGTAAAGAAAGTACATAAAATGTTAAGAACAGTATTCAATATACATCGAAATTAATACTTAAAGAGCATGAATGAACAAAGGAATTCATCGAGTGAAAATCTGATGATTCGTAAAAAGTATGCAGTAACAAAGAAAATTTTAGAAATGCTATTTTTATTCTTAATAACTATTTCATTAGTTGAAGTGTGTATATATGCAATATTATTTTTAAAAATATCACTTCAAGCAGCAGAAATTATTTCTTGTAATGCATTAATTACTTCTATCTCCACACAATTGAATGTTCTAAGACCTGATTAAATTCTTTTTGACTGTCTTCAATGATAGACCGAAAAGCATTTTTAAACAAGTCTGTTAATTATTATAAGATTTAGGTAAAGCTAAAACAGGCTACCTTGCGAGATTTCTTTCTTAATTTTTTTAAATTTTAGGTTTTTTTAAAAAGTTATTGGGGGGTGAATTTTTAACTGTGTGTGTTTTCAGTGGCCTGCATCCCGGTTTGGTGGTATCAGAAAATAAAATTTATTTCTTTGTAATAAAGTATAATAGTGTTGATTTTTCTTCATGAATTTAATTGGTAAATAAATGTCTTTTCGAAATACTTGTGCCTGTAATTTGTGCAACAGCTTCTACATATACATACACGTCGGTAACTAGTAGGAAAATTACAAGGAATCCTCGGAGTTAGACATACACACTTTGAGGATTTTGTCACAAAACCATGGGAAAAGTGGTACTGTTTGTTCCATTAAAGTAAAAATTTCGTAATGATGAAACCTTCTTCTAATATTGTGGTATTATCATAGTGTGTACTCTATTAAAACCTCTTTTATTGAAAATATTCTAAAAATGTGTAACTGCCTCCTACAGTAAAAAATTAACTGAAGAACACAGAATTTTAGATTTTCTTTTGAGAAATGAAAAGCATAATAATAGATACGATAAATTGTGGATTTTATTTTTGATGGGTTTATGAAAAAAAATATGCCTTTTCTCAGAATGCTCATAAAAATGATCCCAAAAGTATGTAAGCAAATTACGTGGTGAAAATGTTCTGTTAAAATGGTTCTATTGTTACTTAAAACAATAATTAATTCAACAATTTATTTAAGAATTTGTTCAGAAAGTACTATTTTCAGTTAAGTAATATTCGATGTGAGCATTAAAAGATATCGATTCACTGAAAGCAGAATTTCATAACTTTAAAACATAATAAACATACTTAGTTTCCATTAGACTGAATCATTTTATACAATAATCGAAATTCAGTTCAGGAATAGATTAAAGTGTTTAATAATAAAGTTCACATATATAAAGCTGTTGGTTATAGATTTCTAAAAAAAACCAGATTACGTTTATGTTACAAACTTATACTATTCTTATATTAAATAAATATTTTGACAATATATTTAATCCATTTATATCAATTTGTTTCCTCTATAAGGATAGTGTGTATTATTTTCACCTTATAGATTTTTTTAAAATGGCATTTGTTTTCTTTCTATAATCCTGTTTATACTCCTATTTGGTTTTCACAATTGTAAAAGTTGGCTGTGTTTAAACTTCTATGGTGGTAAAAAAGATAAAGTATTTCAAGAAATGGAATAGACGATGTTATTGTAAGAGTATCATTTGTTTATTTAACGTTTGAAATAACCCTTTCATAGGAATTCGATTGAGGGTTGAAAGCGTCATTCTTTTGTAGCCGTAATGGGATTGGAATGGAACTACAAATTTAATAAATAATGTGAAATCATTCATCTATTACCACAAGAGTTATTTACAATAATACAAGAAAAATTTGAATCAATGAGTGGTTCTTTGACAATCCGAAACTTAGATTTCAGCCTTCCAATTGTATACCGCAGAGGGGATGTCCTCTTTATCCATTTATCTCTGGCAACAGATGAATCTATTGTCGTCGACAAACAGAAAACATTTCAATAAATATAAGCAAGGGCTATTCTTCCATTAATGGTCTTCCGACGGCAGGCAATCAAAGCACAAACATCAAAAGATTTAGCAACATTTATCGAGAAATTTCCTTTCTTTTATCGCCAATAAAAGGCGCCATCACCTTTTATTGGCGACCAAATTTCTTTTTATGGGTATCCACTGCTCCGTGTTTTGCAAAGGTTATAGCTTTCGTATTGTAGAAATACTTCATACAGAGAAACTCTCTATCAGGATGAAAAAAAGTTCTTTTTCATTGTTTAGAAAAGTTATAGACACCACTGACGATATATGGTGTTTATGGTGTTATTAAGCTTTGTTTGAAAATCGAAACTATCGCGACAAAAATAATATCGATATAATGATGAAAATTTTAACAAAAGGAAGTTAGAAACAATCCGTCAGATGAACAGAAGTTCTCGAAACCTTTTTTACTTAGCCATTTTAGAGTAGGTATTTATAGCACATCCGACAATTGGGACACATCGAATGTTTTCATACCTAGGCTTACCTAAAATACCACCAAGGCAATAAATATATTTTTTTTGAACTTTTTTTTTACTTTCTATCTTTAAGAGATTTGTGTGGAAAGAATGATGCGGATGCTTTACGAATTTTTAATGGAAAACATGAATAAAAATAAATTTTTACTACCACAATACATTTTAAGTACTATAAATATTCAATTTAGTTATTTCGAAATTACAAATTTATGTAAGTATAAATGTAGACGTAAATAGAACATTACAATGATGTAAGCTTAGTTAACATTATAATTTTAAATAACAAAAAATATAATCAAAGTAAACGACTAATTTGGAGCATTATAATTGTGGCCTTTTAAAGTACGATAGTTTATTATTTTAAAGTACGATAGTTTAGTCTTAAATTATATTACCTATTACATTCTGAATTTCAAACAAATCATTTTATGATGATTTTTGACAAAACTACACTATACAGTCATGAAATATTATTTTATGAATTATTTATTAATTATGTATGGTTATTACATAGAATATTTACGAAATACAAACATGGGTACCAAAAATACATGGTGCTATTTTAAAAGCTCACATTTTTTTTATGTGAAGGCAGAACGGAACATATAAATATAATTTTAGAATTGTATTTTGGGATAAGAAGATATATTTTTTTATTACAGAGAATCAATAATTGTGCAATTATTGCTGCAAAAATTCCCTTTTAGATCGTTATAGAGTATTTTTACAATAAAATATGTTTAAGTAAAATATATTCTTCTAATTCATAAAATAAATATAGAGGTGCTGTTGGTTACTCTCTAAAAACATTGATAAAATTTTACTTGTTTTGCTCTTGTGATTTTGATAACGAGTACTTCAATACAAACCTTGTGAAGTGATTCAATAATTCGCTTAAAAGGTTTGGAGAGAGTCTATATGAGGTGTGATACAAAAAAACGAGACTGATCCAATAAATCATTGTACTTACAGAATCAGTTCTCCGTGACAATATCACCTTTAAAGTCGTCCCTTTCAGCATTCACACTTCTGCATTCGGCGCTGTCATTGCTGGTAACAGTTCTGGAACGAGGCTTTTGGAAGTCCCTTTAGGAGATTTTCTGTTTTGTCGGAACCTTTTGAACTGAGGTAAAATATATTCCCTTTCACCAAGATTTAACTTTACGAAATAAAAAAATAGTAGCACGAGGCCAAAATAAGGTGAATAAGGAGGATGCCACATCACAGTAATATTTTTGCTGGTCAGTAACTGCTTGACAGATAAGGCCATGTGAGCGGATGCTTTGTCTTGGTGCCATTCATAACTTCCCAATTCTGGCCATTTTTTCCTACTTTTTTAACGAAGTCTTTTTAGTACTTCAATGTAGTAGTGTTGATTAACAGTCTGACCACTGATGTGAGTGCGATCCCCCTCATATAACGAGTTTTGGCAATGTTTTGGTCCGTAATCGCTGATCTTGGGGCACAGCAGGTGCATCAACTGCTACACTAACCATTCCTCCTGAAAATCTCTTATACCCTTCAAACGCATGTGCACGAGATAAAGTTTCATCTCCATAAGCCTCAGGTAATATTCAAAATGTTTTCGAGGCTTATTTCTTAAGTTTCAAAAGGAATTTGATGTTGATGTGACATTTTCCCGTCAGAATGCAGTTGCACGTATTCACTCAATGACGCAATACTCCCAAATGGCGTGATCGATTAAGGCAAAACTGCCCACATGGATAGAGGAGGTGCGGGAGATGACGTCGCAAAAACTGTCGTTGCCAACTCTACTCTTTTTCAGGCTACACACTTAGTCTCGTTTCTTTTATTTTTCACCTAGTATTTACGTATAGCACTCAAAAACTGAACAATTTTATGATTTTTACAATTTTATTTACTGATTGAATTGAGGTTGTGAAGAACAAATTGTACTAAAATCATTCCGACGTATAATGCACACTTGTACTTTTGTATTGCCTTTTTTAATTTTTATATAAGTCTTCTTATCTCTTGACACAAACGGTTCACATAAAAAACAGAAGTCACGAAATATCTCCCTTCACCGTAGAGCTCTTCCTCTTCGAGGACAGTACAACATTAAAACCCATGATTATTTTAAAGAAAATCGATGAGGAAATCTAATCTCCCGAACCATTTCTACAAGAAGGATGGATGGACGAAAGCAGTGTAAAATTGTGGATAAGAAATGATTGGCGAAAGCGTCCAGTTGTTTTAAAGTATTCAGAAAGTCTCAGCTTGGGACATGATCAGATTCCATCAAGCGGATAACGCCATTAGCTCATCTTTTATATGTGTATCAATAAAGTTCTCAGAGAAAGTTTAAAAAGACAGTGGAATATGTGTATGTTATAGGGCAGTGCTTCTCTCAAAGTTACAATATTTGCGACCCAATATTTAATCCTTATTTTCAATGGATACCATGAATGTTTAACGCAGCAATAAGCAAGTTGGGCTTTGTGACCCTGGAACACCTTCCCTACAGCCCAGATATCGCTCCTTCAGATTTTCATCATTGTTTCAAAGAAATTTCAAGAGATCGTTGATTTGCCTCAGAACTTATCATTCGGAATGCGGTGCGAAAGTGGTTTCACAACCAACAGAAAACCTTTTACCAGGAAGGTATACGGAAGCTTGTGGCGGGCTGGAACAAGTGCATTGCTCAAGCTGGAGACTGCATCGAAAACATAATGTGTTTACTTATTTTTGTTTAATAAAATTGTAGAACGAGTATAGGAAGCAATTTTTGACTTACACTTGTACAGTTAAACCTTTCGTCAAATGGTTGCTGTAACTTCATACTAATCTTTTTAGCTTAAGATTAACCCCTTATTATATATATATATATATATAATATTTCAATTGATCATTATAAGTAAAGCACATAATAGTTAAGTATAGTTATTGTTTTAATGACTATATAGTTATAGCTTTAACTTCCAGTTTTAATGATAGATACCAAAATATCTTATAAAATAATTTTGAAGAAGTTATTGATGCTGACAACAAAGCTATGAATTCACTAACTTTGAATGGCAAAGTCTTATTCAATCTAACAGAATAAACGAAAATATTATTTTAAAGTCTTCACATGAGTTTGTTTTTCTTGCTTTCTTCTTTGAAGGAAAAACTAAGTCTTTTCCAATGCATTTCACTTGGAAGGGAAAATGTTTTTAAGCGTTGGAAGTCACATCGAACTAATATTCAAACGTATAGACAAATTATACGATTGAGAATGTCAACTGAATAAAATTTTCCTGGATACATATTTACGAATATTTTTATATCGAAACTGGAGAGGGAATAAGAATAAAACAGAGAATTGTACTTCTCTCTTATTAAGTTTCTTAGAATTTCGTCTGCCTTACAGAAATGTACTTCGGTAAGCACGTCTTTTATATTTTCCGGCAGACACTTTCTAGAACCATCCAGCATATCTCGAAATAAAAATAATTTCTTTTATATAAGGTAAAAAATGCAAAACGTTCTAAAAATTCTTGCGTATGAAGAAAATATCTATTGAGATGTAAAATATCCTTGCAACAGTTTTGAGATGTTTCTTACAACAAACACAAACAATTATAAAATCACAAAAGAAAAAATTATAAATGAAATTGAGGAGTTTCTTAATTACATTGGAAAAAATAATGAAATAAATAAATTAGAATTATATATTTAGAATTATTTATTTATTTTAAAATTAAAACAAATAGCTTGCTCATGTTTTTAAAGTGACTCTTCAAAGGTGTAATGAATTCCATTTTTCAAAGCATTCAAATGAAAATTATTTAAACCTTATCATCGTCGTTAGAACTGAATATTTTGTAAACAGTAAAACCTTTTAATTTATTGATATATCTTTACCTTGATTTTTATTTCGTTACTTCAGCAATACAGTAATCAAAATTAAAAAGCACGATTTAAAATAAACATTATTTTGCACAAATTATTTTAAATAATCAATTATAAAAACAGGATAAATTTGTGTGCGTGTTTGTGAATAATGAGATACAAAAACCAAAAAACGGTGTGGAACTTGATACTTTGAAACTGTGGCATATCATGGTTAGAAACTTGAAAACATTTTTCGTATTTCGTTTTAGATTCTTTTAAATTTCTATTTTGAAGTATTTTTTTTTCAGAAAGAGCTCTGGTGATATGACACCACTTCTATCCCTGAATACGATAAATTATTAAAATGATGAAAAATAAATAATTAATGATAAATTTATAAAAAGACGAGCTAAAAAAGAAGTAAATTACACATTATTATATGCCTAAAGAAAGGAAGAACGTAAAAAAGGTAAAAATTTTTTCATTGAAATTAAGTATAACTGTACAAATTTAAAACTATGATCACTTAATTCAATACTTTTACTGAGGCAATAAACTGAAGTAACTCGAAAAATATTATGTAAATAATGTTTTATGTTTTATGACATATCCATTTTATGAGACAAACATCTAATGTAAAGTAATTATATATTTTCAATAAATTTTCTTCTACGTTATGTCAAAATTTATTATTAATGTTATTATTAAGCTGATGGATATACTATTCAGTAAATAAAAAGTGAGTTATTAGCTTTTTAACAGTATGCGTAGGATATGTTTTTTGTATGAACAAAATAACATTCAGCGACACATATAAATATGTACTACAATTGTTTTTTTCATGAATATCATTTATAAATAATTTTATATGTCTTATAATATCCTTTAGAGAAGTATTATTAATTATTTGATACATTTGTTGAAAAAATTAACGCTTTGTACTATTAATCAAACTAATTTTTGAGCATTACATCTTCCAAAATGTTTGTGCTTATTCTCTCCCTGGTTTATATTTCTTTTGTACATTGTGGTTGAGTAGATTGATTAATACAGTGTTTATTAACGACACACTTAAAAACACCACGAAGATTATTATTAACCGACCTCGACATTTTATATCATGGTCAAATGACGAGGATGACATCTGAGCCGGCAGTAGATATTGAGTATGTCTTAATATAAACCTTTATGTATTATTCCTCTTCAATAAAATGGAATTAATGGAATGTGTACAGTGTTTTTATCTATTTGAAGGAATATGTAATATAGTTACATAATCAATATACTAACTCATTATAGTTAGATCGCATACCAATAGTAAATTCGCTAAAACGAATTAAAAAAAAATTCATTTTTTAAAATGCATGAAAGTTATTACAAAATTGTTTTTATTAAGAAGTTTATGAACTCTATTTTACATTTGTTGGTTAAATAAAATACAACTTGGAGTATGTAAGGTGTGTATTCTTTTTTAGTCAACTTTATGTGAACTTTCAGGATTTTTTTATAACGCAAAAATATTCCCCATGTTAAGAAGCTCCCATTTTTATTTTGAACATTAAAAATTTTTTTTTCCATAGTTTATGTCACACATGTAATTACAGTGTTTCCTTTAATTATGCAAAAAAAAATACTAAACTCAAACATTTTTATATTTTACTAGCTCGTATATCCGTTTATCGCACGGGGAATTCAAAAATTAAACAATACAGATTGAAGGATAAAGAAGTTTTTAATGAGTTACTTTTACATAAATTAAACAAAAAAAGAAGTTTTTTTTGCATATCTCAGCTGAACAAAAAAAACCATATTTGTTAAATTTTAAGTCTGTAGATCTAATAGCCCATAAAAAGGATTTTTTAAAATTTATTACACCTCGTAACTCTCTTGTGGGTCGATTTTTGAAAACACCTTCCTAAGTTAATCTCTACTCAGCAATCTTGTAACAGATTTTGTGTAATGAATGCTTAAAAGAGTGTAAATAATTTATATCTGGATGTGTAATACGTTAATATTACTTTCTGTTGTATTTTTTTTATGTTAAAATTGTAAGATTCACAAGCAACGCAGTTCCTTTATTATAATGGCGATTCAAAGGAAACATAGCGATATGTTGGCGATAGAGCCAAGTTGGCATCATTTTTGGCGACCATGTTAGCAACTTGGTGATTGATTGAACATTGCAGAAGTTGATATGCTGTAGCGTCACCTGGTGGGGAGCTGCAATGAAGAGGATAGAATACACAAAAGCCTTCTCCACAAAAAAATACATATACATACCAATTTTCATAGTGAATGGTTGAACGGTGTTGGAATGAAGCGAGGTCACATACATACAAACACACATCCATTTTTATATATATAGATTATACTTTTTATGTTTTTTCCTAATAATAATTGAAAAGTACTCCTAAAACAATATTATTTAATTACACCATACTAAAATGTAATGGTTGCTTAAAAGAATATTTTAGTACTATATGTTAATGTTGCATGTGTTTTTCATAAAGTTTAACTCATGATAAATTTACGAGGCTCGTCGTCAATAGCTTTATGCTTTATAGCAAATCAAAAATAAAAATCAAATATTATAAAATCTCTGATGTTTAAATTACCCTGTTTTAAATATTTGCAATTTAGGGATTCAACTACAGTTTTACAATACACATATGTATGAATTGTATAAGCTTTCAACCTTAAACTCGATAATAAATATTTTAAGTTAACGAATTTTTGTTTCCGCAAAATTGGAGTGTTCTTACCATACATAATCTCATTTTGTTTAGTTGTAATTACATTCCTGAATGGATATGAATTTGTTTACGACAATAATAAACAGGAATTACTCTTTTTATTTTTATCACTAACATATATCTTGTTGTCTTTTGTTTTCTATTTAACACGAATTACTATTATTTTTACGATGAAAATTCTGTTCGACTCGAAATAAGCAAAATAAATGTTTATTGTAATCGGGGCTAGTAATAAATTAGATTTGTCTCTTTAAAGGGGAATAGCACAAACAACTCCTTTTAACTTCTTTCAATTCTGAACGCATTCAACCGAAATATTACAAAGTTGCTAGAATTAATTTTGGTTTACGTTAGCAAGAATTTTCTTTTTTTTTTTACATCATTTTTAAATTACAAGATGGAAATTTAAAGATACAATTGAATTATTTTCTGCTATAAACCTTTTAATTAATAGCTCCCTATTCTTTTTAAAAATTTTAAATGATATATATTTTAAGTCTGTAAATGATCTGTTACATATTTCATCAGACTGTTGAAAAATATGTATCTAACAATATAAACTATCCAAATGAGTTTATTTTTAAGATTGTTAATATAATTTCGAATGGAATGTCATTTAATTAAATGGAAAAGCTACAAAAATTGTAATTTTATAAAATACTTTAAATTAGACATATTTAAATTCTCAGTTAATATAAAAAATTGAAAACTCTAAGGATTTGTTAATGGTTATTTTTGAGAAAAATCAGCCTTATGTTCTTTATTGGTTTGAAATAAACTACTGGCCATTAAAATTTCAACTACATGAACGAGAGATGATACAAATGCTAAATTCTTAAGAAAGAAGATGTTGAGATATGTAAATGATTAACATTTAAGCGATCACAGAAGGCATAGAAGTTCACAGAAGGCAGAAAAGGCATCTGAAACTCTGCATGAAAGAAAAACTACACAGCAAGTTTTTCATTCGGAAATCGCATTTTAGTGTTTGCTGTCTGTGAGAAAATCGTGTTATGTATAAGAAAGAAAAAAAAAAAAACGGCTACCAACATGTGTGTATCAGAATTTGATATTGGCAGATCTATCGAGAAAGCTGTTTATTGTTCCGTTAAAGTGTTACTAGTATCGTAAGAATCTAACAACTATCACGTGAATATGAATCAATGGACTCAAAAAAGGTTGAACTGAATACCATGCAGGATCTAAACCTCCTCCTACTTCTAACGCCCAAAAGGACAGACGTGTTGTTAGGTCGGCCTGACAGGAACCTATAGACCAAAGGTTCCCAAACTGTTTGTCTCATAGACCCCCCTGTCTTGTTTTCCGGTTTTGGGTAGAACCCTGTTTACTTAATACTAAACTTTTGTAAATTTATCAACTTCAATGTCTTTTTGACGGCTGTTATAGAGCTACTGATTTTAAAAGACTTAAATTACTAACTGTAGAAAAGTATAGTGTTTAAAACTAAAGAAATACATGTTAATTAATACATAAAATAACTGTTACAAAACTAACTATTCAGCAAACAAATGCTTTTAATGGGAGGGATGAATAGAGTGCTTCAATAACAACTTTTCAAAATTGGCGTCAATCTTGTCAGGTTTTACCTTAAGTCTCCTCGGTTAGTAGTTTCTAGTATTTTTCTTTCTTTTTTAATTTCGGAGACTGGCAATCACTATGAACTAGTTCTCACTAGGAAAAGCAATTAAAAACTTTCCATAATTTGGGACAAACAACAAGTGTGTCTTTTTTAAAGCCAAAATTGCTGACATCCATTTCAAAACTTTAAAATCTCCGTTAGGGCCGAAAATGACTTTTTTTTTCAAAGTGATCATATGAATTCATTGCCTGCAATAGTATTACCATATATATATATATATATATAGTTAAAATTTCTCTACAAGAGAGAGAGAGAAATAAACATGATCAAAACTGAAAAGAATTGAAATTAAAAGATAACCAGACAATAGAATTTTTAAGGAATATGAAAAATTAAAATAATAGAATTATAAAAGAATGGATGCTACAGTATTATAAACATTGCTTATATATATAAAAAATTTATATAAAAGGGGGGGGGGGTGAACATGCTTTGTGGCTAGCCAATCTTCCCCCTTTCTGTTAATAATATTATCATATATATATATATAGGTTAAAAATTCATTTTCCTGGCAGATTGTCTGTGGTCAATTGAGAAACAGAGAATATTCAAGATGTCCAATATTATACTCCTTCAGAATAATTCTGGTCCGAAATAATGGTCTTATTTAAATAAAATTTATGCTGTCACCTTGTAACTGCACATTAACCTTATTAAATTTAGTAATAAATCTGTTAAATAGGTCAAATTTGGTTTCTATTTGATTATGTTTTTTTAAAATTTAAAGTCACGATTTAGTTTAATGAGAGCCACTGTCCTAGATCACAATTTACACCTCATATACCCCCAAATTATTTTTTCGCTTACGTGGACTCCTTGCAGGTCGTCGTAGACCCCTGGAGGTCAATATAGTTCACTTTGGGAATCACTGGTACAGACATATCATGGATCTTGAGTCAGGAAGTGGGGTTGTTTGCAGTACGACAAGTAAACTCAAGTCAGAGGGACCGATGTCCGGAACAGAGAGGACTGTCTTTAAGTTGACTATTATTTCAGCTTCTCTTCACACGGCAGCATAGAGACGCGCTAACAAAACTGGTTACAGGAATAATCGTATTTTCAAAAGAATCCCGCTTCTGCATATGGCATTAGGATGAACGTATGATTATATTTGTAAAATTTTGCTTAGAAATGAATTAAATAGCTATCAGGGTAAATACTTTAATTTGTTAAATAAGCTTCTTTAATTTTAAAATAATACACATCTTCTTTCGAATTGGCCATGCATTAAAATAATTATCACTACTCTTCTTACATTTAATTCGTGTTTCAAAAAATCATTAGGATTACAGTAACGATTAATTTTGTCGAACTCAGACAAAACAAATTTTACATGCTTTTTCAAGCATTCACAATAAGTGAAAAGCTTATATCATTACTAGCCTTGTAGTTTGTTGGAAAAGTAAAGTTACAATACAACGGGGAAACAATTATTTTTTGACATTAAAGATAATGTATATTTTTTCATTCACAGGCTTTGATGATACATACGTTAAGTTTTTTTTTTTGGTTTAAGTGAATTTTATTGATTGATGTATGAATATAAGTTTCGAGAAATAAAAAAAAAAGAAATATGCTTTATGACGAACTATGGACTAAATGATTTTTGAAGTACTTACGAGGGAAATTATTTTATAGAATACTGTTTTCGCAATTTCACTATTTTTCATATACGCGAAAACTATTTATAATGAAAAGGCATGTAAAATAGTTATATCTACATTTTAATAATATTTAATTATTTTTAGTTTACACAATTCAAAGTTTGTGAAAAAATACATAAAATAAAAAGACTCGAATTTCAGGTAAAATTTATTTTGTATCTAAACCTTTGTTTGTGTTGCAGTTTAAAACATATTCTACTTATTTAAAGGAATTTTACGCTTAATGTTTGATTAATAATTTAATGAAAATAGTGATTTCATTTGCTGTATTTACACATACATCTAAAATAAGATATATTTTCACATCTATTTTCTTTCGTAAATGTCTTATTTTTATATAATTAGAAACAACAGAAATAAAGCAGCATAATATTAAAGTAAAAATTTAATTTGTATTCAACATATGTTAAATGCGAAACAGGTTAAAGTTTATTTAAAAGAATTTTTAAAAATTGCAATAACAAATTTTTTACTATACTTTTTCAAAGTCTATTTAATTTTATAACACTTTGAATCTACTGAAATGGATCAAAACTGATTGTGATGTACAATGCGACTTTTCTGTTTAATATTCTTTTGAGGCTTAGATATTATTAAGCTAGTTGCTAATAATAATTATAAACTTTGCCAAATTACTGAATTTAAGAAATTTTAATTAATTACCGAATTAAGTCTTTTAAGAAATTTTCAAATAGATTTCTCAGCGAATCTGAATTCAGCAGTTTGCCCATGGTAGTATTTAAAAGATGAATATTTGGAACTATGTTTATACCATAGGTTCCCAACCTTTTTTGAACTGGCACCCCCTTCTTTAGTAAATATTTCGATACCGCCCCCTTCCACTCTAGAGAAATAAGAGTGTACATAATACATGGTGAAAAGAAGAGTTAAGTTTTAAAAAATATCTCATTACTAATAGAATATATTTTTTAATTTAATTTTTTTCCCTAAAGCCCCAATTTTTTTACTTGCGAATCTGAAATAGCTATTGACATAAAATTTAAATGTGTAATATTATACATTTTAGTCATAGGTAGGATATTGTTGGAATTAAAACGCTACTGTATTTCTTCTTAATTCAAAGGAGGGGAATAAAAGATTTAGCTTACCTGTTATAAAGACAGGAAGGGGTTTTGATGATACAAAATAATTCATAATAAACTATTGCTTTTTCAAAATAAATATAAATTGACAGTTTCAGCCTTTTAAGAATCACATGTCAATTCCTGGTTAGAATATTTAATTATGTTTTTCGGATAATATACGTAATGAAATATAGTGGACGAAATATGTTTCCTACTGCTCCCAGACAAAGACAACACGTGCACTACAGAAATTAAAATGCGCTATATCATTCAATTTAATGTAGGTCTGAATGTAATGTGTGTGTGTGATCTTTAAATTTTTCACATCCACTTCCCGAACTACCGAAATATGTGAATTTTCGTACATGGATACAGAAATGATTTAAATACATACACTCAACATAAGGTAAACAATATTAAAGTTTACTTTTATAGTACATAATCAACGTGTTTTTTGGGGTCTTTTTTGTTAATGTGCCCAAGTCCCTCCGTGCCATCTCAACATCCCCTAATTTTCTCTGGATCTCTTACTGCCCCCCTGAAAGCCTCAAACGCCCACGTTGAGAACCTATGGTGTACACAATGTGTGTTATAATCAAACGATATTCAATTTTCGCAACTGAAAATAACCACGTGGACTTTTTTAGTTGATAAAATATTTAGGTTTAATTTGTTTAATACCTAAACTTGCATCAAGCTAACTTTTTTTGAAATATTCGTATAAGTGATCAATGATTATAATACAGTTACTTTTTGCAAATTATTATTAAAATACCCTGCTTAATAGAAGCAGTGTTTCACGATATATAATTTTATAAATATACTTTAAATAATTTTAAAATAAAATTAACAGAATAAGTACAGTATTATATAAATATTTTTTATGATTTAGGTTAAATTACACTATTCTAAAACTTCTTTTTGTTCTACATGATTTTAATAACACCATTAGATAATGATATATATATATATCTCAATACCTTTTTAACACATTTTAATTATTAGAGCAATTTTATAATTCAAATTCAAAATTTTTTTCTTTATGTAAGTTTAAATTTGAACTAACTGAAAACTATAAGAAAGGAGATCATAATGTTATTAATTATTCGAAATTTAAACGAAACATCTAAAAAACTAAACACAACACACTGATTTTTATTCATAAGTTCATTCTTACTATTAACAATGGAACTAATAATGACATAATGTCTTTTCAGTAAACAATATTAATCTCAGGCAAACGATAATAGAATAATGAAAAATTAAAGTTAAATACTTGAAATGTTTTATCTATGATGACATTCTACATAAGGAAAAAGTGTCATTTAATCTTTACAAAAACTTAAAAAAAAACGATAAACATGACATATTTTAAAAAATATTTGTGATGCTATAAATACTTACGGAAATCGAATTCTCATGTGAAAATATATATAAATAAGAAAATATTTCGAGATATGGCCTTTCATGTCTTGCATTATGTTATGTAAGTTTTATCGGATCGAATTTTTGCGAGATTTTACTTTAAAATTGACGTCAAGAATTTGGTACTGAAATTTATCCTGATATTTTGACAGGCAAAACATCGATGTTGTTCTTATTAAATCTTCAGTGACAGTTTCATTCTTTGGGCGATTTCTTGTAAAGTTGAGTTCGTGTGTCAGAATAAAAAAATACTTAAGAAAACACTTTCATCACTGCAATGCTATTTGGGATATTCGATATATTTGTGCAAAATTTTTTTGAGAATATTCATACTGTAAGAGATTTATACTTTCATAGATGATTTTATAGTTTCATCATTATATCATCAATTTTGTTGCATTTCCAATTTTATTATCTTCAAGTTTTGAATTATTCTGTGTATGATCTATGTTAATATAAATAAATGACACAATTCATTATTAAGGTATATTTATAGCGTAATTTGAGATGTTTATGCAAAATGTTATGTTGAGTAAAAAGATTTCCACCAAAAAATTAATCTTGTAAAATGATAAATACATTCAAAATCAGCAAATATAATGAGGATAGTAATCTCCATTCAAATCTACAATGGTCTTCCAGCATTTTAGCAACTTTTCAATCCCTTTTGCGAAGAACTGTGACATGCGCGAGTCCAGAAAGCGATTGACCTCATTTATGACATCATCATTTGAATGAAAGATTGTGCCATCAAGATGCAGCTGCAGCTGTGAAAACAGATAGTAATCCGAAGACGCCATATCTGGGCTGTATGGTGGATTTTGCATCAAATTTCATTCCAGCGTGTAGAGAGTCCAGCTGGTCATCGCACTAACATATGGCTGGACGTTATCTTGATGAAAGAGAACAACCTTCCTTCTGAACTGTGTTTTAGTTTTTCGCGAATGTAATCGCTAACTTTGATTAGAATATTGCTGTATATTGTATTGTTGATAGTCTGCTCGCTTTTCAGGTACTCCTTAATGATAATTCCACAGCAATCCCACCAGATACAGAGAAGCACCTTCTTGTTAACGTTCATCTTGCAACCGAACCTGCTGATTTCTCGGGTGCTGACGACCCACGTTTATGGCTTAAATTATTGTAGTACACTCATTTTTCAGCACATGTCACAATTCTGTCCAGAATGTTCTCTTTCCTTTGACCTCTGAGCAGAGGCACACAGTTCGCTTATCTCTAGCTCTTGTCTTCAGCAGTCAATTTATGAGGCACTCAGCAGTTAAGCTTAAACGTTAGATTTATGCGTTTGTGAGCATTAACTATTGTTTTTTGACAAACGTCAAGCGCAATTGCTCGTGTTGGAACATTTTTGTCTTGATGAATGATTTGCTTTAACTGGTCACAATCAACCTCGATAAGGCGGCCGGAACGTGGTTCATCTTCAATGGCAAAATTCCGAGCTTTAAGTTTTCGAAAACAAACTTTTACTGTATAATGTGAAACAGTATTGAAACTTAAACTTGAACACATTTTTTTATGGCATTCAGTTGTACTGAGTTTATTCCGGAACTCATAGAGTACATAATTGTTCTGATCTGTAGATGTTATTGCTCTCTTTTAAACACTTTTTTGGTGTTCAAGACAATGAAATTTAGACAAACAAATCACACAGTCGTTTAGTTCCAACTTTCAGATTTAGAATGCATAAATTCGTTTGGAGAAAGGTTAATTAACACCGGAATGGCCGCTGATGGCGAGGAGGTATTTCCCTTTAGTTGAAAACTTTCTACTTAACCCGATATTATTGGATACTATATGAATTCAGAATTACATGCATTCTTTCAACTAGTATAGACATGTATATGTTACCTTTAAATCTCGAAAGCTGTTAATGAGCAGATTACCTAGCTAATATGGAGATGAACCAATTTTCTCCGTTAAAGTTTGGAATTAAGTTTTTCACACATTTTAACTAATAATCTTCATATTAGAGATTTACTCATCTTTACAGTTCTAATGTTTGTTTCTCTCATATCCTTTATGTTCTTGACTCATCCCTGGATAATTTATCCTAAACATTTAGAACCGGTGTAGCAGAGAGAGTAAATGTATTCGATGCGATTCCTTGAATTAATTAATAATAAATTAATTACGACGATCAGTATCTTCTGAAAACTAATTCAATGTTAAAAGTTTTAATATTGAAAAGTATAGCTTCACATACCGATATAGTAATCGCAGGAATAATAAAAGAATTTACAGTTCACTAAATTCTATGGCTGACTAGGACCTACGAAAATATAATTATAATTTTTCAATTGATTTATGATTGATTCCATCAACTAATTTATTGTTTGCTTGATTGTATTAACGGGATTCTCTGGATATAAAAAAATAAATAAGCAACATTTAATTAAAGCGTACAGAAACGTTGCTAATGTTTCGCCAAAGATCTTTTTATAACAATATGTCAATTTCCTTAATTGCAATAATATTTTAAACCATTTGATTCTTTTTATTGTAGTTTTTCAATCGATTGCCGACTGATTTTATCAACTAATGTGTTGGTTGTTCGATTTCATTAACTTGGTTCTTCAGATATAAAAAAATAAGCAACATTCAAATTATTATTTTTTGGTATTGTACCAACAAAGATTTTATTTTCACCTTAACGAGTGCCTAGTAGGTAATGTGCAGATTAACGAGTGTCTGGAAGGTAATGTGCAGATTAACGAGTGTATAGTAAGTAATGTGCAGATTAACGAGTGTCTGGAAGGTAATGGGTAGTTTAACGAGTGTGTAGTAGGTAAGGTGCCGATTAATGAATGTCTGTTAGGGAATGGGCAGATTAACGAGTATGTAATAGGTAATGTGCAGATTATCTAGGTAATTCGCAGATTATGTGGGTAATTTTCCGCACTTTAACGGACCACCGTAATTAATATGCAGATTATCTAGCTAATCTGCAGATTAACTAATTTCTTCACTTTAGCGGAAACATTTAGCGTGGTTTCATATGTACTTATTAGAAAGTTTTTTAAAAACTGAAATTGAATTAAATTATTTTGGATCAATAAATTAACATAAATCACTATTTGGATGACTCACAGCGTATTTAAACTACTACCATTTCTTGCTGAAACATGATTTATGCAGATGGTTTTCTTTAATTACTGACTTATAAACAGATGTACTTTAAGAAATTTAGAACGTAACCAAATTTAATAGAATTTTTCGAACGATTACAAAGAAAATTATTTTTGCGGGACTCAAATTTTTCATAATCAGTTAAAAATGTTTATATGAAAAATGGTAAAAAATAGCTAACAATAATCAGTAAAATTGTTATATTAGGTGGCATATATATTTCCATACTTTTTTCGTTATTAAACATTCTTATATGTATGTTCCTTCTCCTTTACAAAGTTCCTACTACTTTACTTCCTTCTCAAAAGCTAAAAGATTTTTTTACTATTGTAGAATATATAATTCCATTCCTGCATTCCAAAATGTTCCTTTGTCTTTTCTTCTGTTTTTAAAACTTAAATACTGAAGTATCAAATTCCAATAAATATACATATTTTAAATGCGTTTATTATGTATGCAAATAAGTACACATTTAACAAGAATCGGTAAAATAAACATTTTGTAAGTTTTGTTTTTCCATAAAGAAAAATTATCTTTCCAAAAGACATTGCTGTAATGTAATCGGAACATTTAGCTTAAAGAACATTTTTTACGTATTTACTGATTATATATGTTATAGTACAATGTTTTTATTGTTTTAAAGCATATAAAAATCAGACAACTGTTAATTTTGAAGACCAGAAAGAAACATTTTATATGTATTGTCACATAAAATATTATTGAATAAATAAATCATTAAATTTGTAAGTTTGCATGTAATCTGAAATAATATGATGCAAGTTTTATGGAGTTATGCTATTTGTGAAATATATAATTATTGGTGTTATTTTTAAATTTTTTTAAATTTTTTAAAATTTAATATTCTCATTTTGTCTTCAGCGCAAAATACAAAGCCAATAAAGTCGATGAAGAGAATAAAATTTATTTCATTGGAATGTAGGAAGAATAACTAATAGCATTTTTGAACACAGATAACACAGATTTAGAGGTAAGAAAAAATAAAAAATGATCATCAAAAAAAAAGAATTCATTAACTCTTATAAGCATAAATTTAACTCTTGGACTGAAAGTCTCAGAGGTAAGAGAATGTTTACAAGAATTCACTGACAGTTAAACAAGGAATCACAACTAGAATACATACACAAGTGCGTGCGTGCGTGTACGTATATTGTAGTTGTGATTTTCTCTGTGTTATCACGCAAATAAAAGAATATGAAGTTATAATTTCTTTGAACTACACCATGCATTAGAATTTATTTTTCTTAGTACTATGGGTTTTGTTGGGCACATGAAAAAAATGTTTTTGTCTCCTATACTTACAAATACTGGCAAACATGCTCACATTATGCGCATACACTATGACATGCATAACACTTATTTCATAAAACTCTGTGCCATTTATACATTTGCATTACGTGACATTGCAACACCAGAAGGAAGTGGCTAGAAAGTGAAGAATCTCGGTAGACAGTTAGAGATGGCATGATACCCGTACTCACAGAGAAAATAACTTTAGCTCAGTAGATTAAGAGATTACCATGGATGGAGATACACGAAACAGCATGTCAAGGCACAGAGTCAATGACAATAGGGATAGCATTCCGAAGGATGATTTTCCATTCTCCTTTTCCAACACTTGCCCAAGTTAAGGAGAATGAGAACGTGGTGGTGGTGGTACTGCAAGTAAGTGGCTTCCAATCACGTACCAGTCATGTTCTCTGGAGAGAAATAAGAGGAGAATATATATTATTGCTAGGAAAGCATCTATACGTCTTAAAGAGTATGTTAATTGATGCATTCAATGTGTGATCGAGTGTTCTCCAACTGGTAAAGGGAGTGAGCACTTATCCCGAAGGAAGGGAGTGTCAGCCGCCATAGCACATCATCCACGTATCGTTAACCTGAATATGAACTAGAGGCTATCTACTATCGCACGCAATTGCGTCTCAAAGCATGATTCTGCGTTATCGAGTGGTGGAGCGTTCCGTAGATACGGCTGCCTTGGGCCTGTTACCACGTTGATGCCGCACTTATAAAGGACAACTTTTATCGCCCAAACAGAAGTGTTGCCTGCATGAAAACGTGACTGAGTCATTTGCTCTAGCCTATTACAATCATAAACTAAATCGTCAGTGCTATGGGTTCAGTGAAAGTCTTCTTAACAGACCTTATAAGTGAAAGACGCTAGCAACTACTAGCCGGGTAATGGTTCTAGTTAATACGGTAGCATCGAGGTTGTCCTGCACATTCTGAAAATCACCGCAGAAGTCATTTGTGGGGCTGTTACCACTTGTTGGTGGACGTGTCAATCCATTCGTGCTGACGCACTTTAGCAACATCGGCATCCTTTAAACTTGCCACATTTTCTTGCCTTTTCAAATATCCTTACTACAATCAGTGTACCGAGGCCGTGCCTAAATTTGTGCCACGTAAAATTTGACGTATGGAACAAACTGACTTTTTGAGTTTAATCACCATGCTTTTCATAAAATTGCTTGCCTACTGTAATTGTCCCTTTGGTGGTGGCATGCCCATTATCTGCTATTATATTCTCCTCTGAAACAAGAAAAAAAATGAGCAATAATTTTCCAGCAGAAATAATGGCACACATATATTGCATATTCTGCAGATTACTAGTTTTTCATCCTACTCAAAGTGTGCCGAAGATCCGGGCATTTTAAGACAATTGAATTATTCAGTGAGGCTCACATACTCTGCAATTAACAATATTTTCTAGCCACTTTTTATTAGTGCTGCATTTTCAATGTCGCGGAGTGTATATGAGTACAAATAAAATATGTAAGCAATTTCGTCATTTTAAACCGAACCTTTTTGAGTGAAATTATGAGTTGGTTTTGGAATAATTTTCTTTGTATAGTAGTTTTCCCTGACCTGGACAAATGTATGTTTTAATGGGACTGCAGAATAAGGAATGTATTACGTAAAATTAGCATAAAAGCATAAGAATATAGAATTTAATACAATTTAAGATTTTAATAAAACAAAAAAAATATTTAATAGAATAATTTTAGCACGAATAATGCTTGCAGGAATTGAACTTTAAAAGAAAAAAAATTAATTAAAGTAGACAGTAAAATCTGTCATGTTCTGGAAATGTAAAAATCCCGAGAAAAAGAAATTGCTCTATAAAAATAACATGTATAATAACATAATAATTTATGATATTATAACTTATCAAATAATATTATAATTTATATGATATAATATTATATTATTTATTTATGTATAATGTATAATTTTTCTATAAAGTAATATTTTTGATAAAAATCTATGGAAAATACAAAAAAAAATGCAATTCACGCTTAAAATCTGCGATGAAGTTAAATTATTAAGTCAATTCAAAATATCTGAATATATATTTTACTTGTATAACTATATTTTTTTATAAAAATATTTATGTGGCTTTTTTTTCTAACTTTTCGTATATCGTTTGATTGTTCCATACCAAAAAGCAAAAATATTTTTCGAATTTTTATTTCATATATTTTTTTTATTACTATAAGCTTGATGTCCTTTTCTAGGGGAAAAAGTGCTAAGATTAAGATTACTAGGCATTTTTGCATTTTAATTATTTTTTCCCCAATCTCTCCAATTGGGAAATCACCATGATCTTCCAGTCATTTGGTGATTTTTCCATCTCAGTGATATTCTAATTAAGTACTTCTTTTACTCTATCGGGTTTTCTCATCTAGATAAAAGTACTAGTCTGGAAAATGCATAGAAGGAGGTTAGATGATGTGAGAAAAAAAAAACATGATTTTTATTAGAATTTTTCTTCATTTCACGCTGATGTTTCAACAAATTATGCATAAAAAAGATCTGCGTGAAAAGTGCACAGGAAATATATTAAATTTTGTAAAGTTCATGAATATTTATGAGACAAAAATTGTGGTTTATCAAAAACATATTACATGAAATTAGACATAAAGTTTGATATGCTTAGTATTTTTATGTTTTTACTTGATGTATTGGTTTTTTATACATTCGACTTAGTCAAGTTTATTTAATATGAGTGGTGTTCGTAGAATTTTGTATTACAATTTATAGGTGATTTGTAGAACTAATTAAAAATATAAAATTATTGGTTGCCTGATTATTTATATTAAAAATTGATAAAACTCATTCAATATTAAAGAGATATTGCGTTTTCAAAAAAATCATGTTCTGTTTCTGTAATAATCATTGAAAAAGTTGTGGTACAAGTAACATATAAGCAAGAATATATCTAAAGATAATTCTAATAATATAAGGAATGGGAATATATATAAAATAATTTAAAATGAGTTGAATTTAAATTTCTTTAGACATTTAAAATATGAATATAATTTTATCCTAATGTGTATTTATCAGTGCCAAACAAATGCTTATAATGGTTAATACAATAGATATATCAGATATTTCTTAAGTTTCTTTTGGATGAAAAGTTCTCTAAAAAGGAGACACGCTGAAGAAATTAATTTAATAATTTAATGTAATAGTGTTAAAAAATTGATTAAATGAAGACTTAGTTAATGCTAAAGAACAAGATTCCCAAATTCCTAAATTTTTTTCATGTGGAAGAAACCTTTTATATTAACATCATATTTTGATTTCCTAATTGTACAGATAGCATATATTTCAGTTAAGTATTTATTTCTGATTAAATTTATTCATTTTTACCTAGTAAAAATGTTACTTATATTTTACTCCCTTATTCTTTTGAGTTTTTAAATTTATGTGCCATAGGTAGAAATTAAATAATTGTTCAATATTTCTATAAATTTTAAAGATGCAGCATAGCAGTGTTTCAAAAATATTAATTTTTGGTAACATTAGGGTACAATGTTTTTGTTTGAATATGTGTTTCAAATTTGAGACAGGTTTCTGGAGCGTTAAGTTAAAGCCTTTGTTATTGACTGACTTATTACTGTTGGTATGAATATGATAGGGAAAAAGATGGTTTCAAGTTCAAGTAAAAGAGTTTCAATTTGGAAGTTTTTTTAAAAATATGTCTGATGTGTGTATATATATATATTCATATAATGAGAGGAGTAAAACAAGAATATTCTACACAATTCGCTCAAATAGATTATTATTGATAGCTGTTGAAACGGATTTGGTGTATCAAGTAATCAAGTAAGTTATGAAGTTTTATGTGTCGATTTTATAATCTTTCTTTGATCGGTGTAGTTTCCTGTTTTTTTTACGATGCATTAATTGAATTAGAGTAACTAACTTACAAAAAAAAAGAAGTTTTGAAATAGATGGATTGACTTGTCAACTCCCCAGATTTTAACAAACAACCAGATTAGTATATGTAAAGTTCATCTTAATGATCTAAAATAGCACAACAATCATTAGAGAACAGGGATGGAATTATTAAGGAGCCACGTAGTAAAGTTTGCAATCCCGGGATTAGGATTGGACTATATTTATGAAAAATATTTACACATTAACATAGTTGAAATTACATAATAAAACTGAAAACATTTTTATAAAAATTGGTTTAATATTATTATTTATTGAAACAAATAAAAAAATTAATCATCATGAAAAACAAACAAAAATAGTACAAAATTAATTAAAAAACATTTTTTCATTTTTTCGTATTTCTGTGAATAAGCTTTTAAGAAACACAGCTCGTCCTGCATTTCATCATTCAAATGGCTTTGTATTTTTGTTACAATTTATCCTGCCAACGAAAATGCTCATTCAGATTCTACACAAGATGGTTTTATCGTCATTCAAACGGGATATATTCTTTTCAGGTAGTCACCACATCTCCTTACATTTTAAAAAAAAGAGACATTTCTTTTCCAATGGTTGATTACAGCGTTTCAAATCTAATAGGTTGCTCTGGTACATATCTCTCTTTGATAATTTTATCTAGATCTTCTGCTACACTTAATGGTTTTTGTGTAAAAATTGGTTCAGTTATTGAATAAGAATATGAATAAATTTCAAGTGTTACCTTATTTGAGCTAGATCCAGTTGCATGAGCTATTAGTAATGCAGTGGGATTTGAAGTGCCAAGTCTTTTAAGCACATTCACAATTAATTTACGGCATTTAATTGAAGAAGGAACTGTAACAAAATTTATTCCTGAGAGACGTTGCATTTATTATTGTGTCAGTATTGCAGTAAATCATTTAGATCTGTGTGACATTCTCCTATTCTAGAAATGAGAGCTGCATATAATTTTTTACTTATAACACTTATAATGGCGCACAAAAATTCTACGTATATATTTCGTTGAAAAAATATAAATTTTTTACGAATTCAATTCTCAGAAAATTTTGATAGGAAAAAATTTCAAAATATAATTCAGACAAAAATTATATTCCGGGATTGGAAAGAAACACCGCGATCCCGGGCCTGCAAACCCTATCACCTAGATTAACTAGGCCTTATTGTAAGTTTTTAAATGTGAAGACGAAAATTACTTATAAATTTAATCTGGTTTATATTTATTATCTATTTTAATGAGGAAAATAATAAAAAGTTTGTTTTGATTTATGTTATTTTATTGATTTAAAAATGGTTTTTAGCAGTTAGTTTGAATTTTTTAGTAGACATGGACTGAAAGCTGTTTATCAATTTTCTTTGCTATTGAGTTCCTTACTCATTTCTCAAAATTAAAAAAACACTCCTGTTGACTGGCATTAAAAATTATCAGGTTTTAATATATAGCTTTGAAATTATGAGTTATTAAATGCACACATAAACTTTCCAAGTGAGAAGAATAGTAAAATAAAACAAATTATCTTAATCTTAAATACATTTGAAATAGTCTTAGCATGCATAAAAAGATATAAAAATATATGTATTGCAGTAAAACGCAGTCTTAAAGAAAAAAAAAGTTCTTATATAGGTAGTTCTCAGCAAGTCTACAAAGGTTTGCATGTACTCCCTCACAGACTTTTATATGTAATTGATGCATTAAACCATGAAAGTAGGAAATATTTATTTAAAATTATAATTAATTTCATTCTAAGTTAGTTTCAGTGGGCACTTTTCATAGTTACTCAAGAACATCTTATACATTTTGTATAAATCAAAATTTATTCTGAAAATAATTATCTTCATAATATTGTTCCATTTTTCTGTGTTCATATTTTTAAAGTACTTATATACTACATGTTTATGACCTCTGACATTTAAATAGAATTTTTACACATACTGCAGTTTTTGTTACAAGTTCAAAAAGACCGTTTAGACCGTAAACTCTTTAAACCATAAAAAATAGTAATTTTTTCCTTTATGGTTAATAAACTCCGAAAAAAAATATAGAAGTTAAGATTTCTTTTTTTGGAATAAAAGAAGTTCAGATGAGAAAAATGGCATTGGTAAATCAATAAAAGAAAAGGCTTTGAGCTATAAAAAATAAAATATAAATCAAGCAATTTTGAGGAAAAAAAATTACTGTGGGAACATTTATTTCAACGATGTTTAATTGCTGTTAATAGTTTCATAAATGTTTATCTGGAAAACAGTGAACTAAGAAATAATTACCTCAACTTAATTTTGATTTCGAATTCTTTTCAAAGCAGAATTTGGTTTACATTTATTCTTTTTGAAAAACTATTTACGACAATTTATGAGTGTTTTTTCTTACTTCTGTAGAGTTATTAATTCTATTTGCAGAGCCTTTCCGTGTGTTCAAAGCGCTGCATTTTATTGCGTTCACAAGATATTTTTTTCTTCCAAACCTTTTCTTTATTTTTAGTATGTGGGATGGTTGCTGTTCTTTCAATTTTTGCGCATTAAACTCTTTCCTTTCCTTTTGGTTAGCTCTTGAAAGAATTTTTATGGCAGATGCAAGCATAATTTTTCGCGCTTAATTTTATAATGTTGTTTCTTCGCTAAAATTGCTTCTGCTGTTCAGGTCGGTCATAAAACTGTTTAATATATCCAGAAAAGAAAAGCTTAAGGGATTTAAAAGCGCGTTGTTTTTATAGCAAAATTAATGATTGGAGTAATCTCTCTATGAATTTATGACTTCGCTTAAGAGATTAACTTTTGAATTTTTAAAAATATTTACTTGTATTTTATTGTTGGGAATAGTTTTTAAAAGATTGAATTAGACTTTTGTAGAATTCATTTTTATATCTTTCATTTCATTACTTCGTATTTCAGTATTTTGAACTGGTTTTTAGGCGAAATATTAAAACAATTATAATGTTTCTACCATTCCTTTTAAAACTGTAAAAACATCTTGTACTTTGTTTATCTCTTTTCAAACAAGAAACGAGACATCCCAGTGGAGTTGAATAAAAAATTTAGCAAATTCATTGGTGTTCAGTGGTACATTAAATTATGCTGAAAATAAATAATCTCATCTCTTCAACATTAAAAAATTGCTTCCTTCTTTTTTATGATAATTTTTACTTTTCTTGCGTTTATTAATCAGTATTCGAGGGATTAAATTGCGTTTCTTATCATTAATGTATTACTAAATAATATCAATGCTGAGTATATATAAGAAAAATAAAAAAAAATTAAGTCAATTTCCCTACTTTGAATCGATGAATAGAAAGTATTTTATTAACTAACAATTGAAAATTTGATCAAGATTTTGATACATTTTAACATATATATATATATATATATTGCTGGTTCCTAACGCCAGGAGTTTGTTCTATCACTACTGTGGCTAAGATTATTCTATCATGACTATAGATTTCTTAGGTTTATAACTATTTTTTGTATATTTTTGTAATATAGATATATATAAAATGGAGAGAGAGAGAACTAATAGTAGGAATTGAAAAAAGAGCAGGATTTGTCTGCATTGTTGTAGCAATGCACACCCTGTTTGGCCAGTTTTGCTGAAAACCCGGTTTTCGATGCCAACTTCTGTGTCAATGTTTTAACAGATACATTGTTACAAGGACGAATCTAAATTGGCATCAAAAACTGGTAATTAATTAAATTACACTGCAGGCTACCGTAAATGCAACATCAAGAAAGACAAGCAATAGCACAACAAAATTTATTTGTAGATAACATGTTGACCAAGTATCAAATGATTAAATTTATAGACTTTTGTGAAGTGTGGTTCCTGCCAGAATCAGTAGCCAGAGTAGCTCCATTGTTGAGATCACCGCTGCCACACGCCTCGGCATTGATTCAAAGAGAACTTTGGATGTGTTCTTGGGGTACAGCAGACCAAGCAGCTTCCCACGTTGCCAAAGTTGATCTGGTGTGGCAGCTGGGGGTGTAATCTGGGTCATCGTTGAGCAACCATGGATCACATGTTTTCTATCGGCGAAAGATCCGGAGAGCGAGCCGGCCAGGGAAGCAATTCAATCTGGTGATTGACGAAGAACCTTTGGAATATGCTGCCACGTGTGATGCGCATTATCCTGTTGAAATATGGCTGTGACAACTGGCCCAACCTCGGAGATGTAGCCTGGCTGTTTAAAGTACCGGCAATGTACTAGAGGAGTGCGAGAGTGATATCGAATACCGCCCCATACCAGTGCAGGCAGTGTGCGGTGCATACGCAGCTGTTCAGCATCCTCTCCACGGTGTCTCAGACTCAATCGACCATCGTGGTGTTGCAGACAGTGCGATCCCAGTAAGACAGCTTCATCCATTCTGCCACCCTTCTTTCATCGCAGCATTAGCGGGAGACGTCTGTGGTTCTGCGTCAAGGTAGTCCAAGCAATGGACGTCTTGCGGACAGACACTCTGCTGTAAACGCGTCAATGGTAGCGCGACATTAAATGTTGCGTTACAGACTCAATGTGCGTGCTGGTTATGTTGAGCAAGGTCACTGTCATGCGCACATTTGCTGTCCTCACGTGAAGTGGTGGCAGTGGAAGAAATGGCTGTGGCAGCCTGAGGAAGGAAGAAACGGATCAACACGGAGATGTAGCGCTGTCTGTTTAAAGTACCGGAATGCGTACTAGAGGAGTGCGAGGGTGATATCCAATACCACCCCATACCATAATTCCCTGTTCGGCAGTGGTGGTGTATAAGCCAACTAGTGGACCAGTGTGGTTCAGCATCCTCTCTCCACGGTGTCTCCAGACTCGAATCTGACCATCGTGGTGTTGCAGACAGATGCGTGACTCGCCAGTAAAGACAACTTCATGCCATTCTGCCTTCCTTCTTCTCGCACATCCACATCCTTCTTTCATCGCACCATTGGCGGCGGAGTCGTCTGTGGTTCTACGTCAAGGGTAGACAAGCAATGGACGTCTTGCGGACAGACCACGCTGCTGTAAACGGCGTCGAATGGTACGCGCAGATACTGAATGATGCGTTACAGACTCAATGTGCTGTGCTATGGTTCGTGATGTGACTGTGCGATCCGTCACTGCCCTGCGCACAATTTGCCTGTCCTCACGTTAAGTGGTGTACTGAGGTGGATGCGATCGACCACGTCGGTCCTTCGTACCCTTCTGCATCCAACGATCACATATCCGCATTTCAGTTGTTTGGTTTTGTCCAACACGACTACCGATTTCACTGAAAGATAATCCACAATCTCGGTAGGCCACTATTCTTCCTCAGTTGAACTCGGATATTTGATCAAAAGCTGATCGCTGTTTTCTACGAGACATAACTGATCGTTTTTTGAAAAAACCACAGGAAAAAGACAATTGTCGAACTTGAAATCGTCGAAATCTCCAAGCCTTAAATAACGCTTTGAGGTGGCGCCACAGGCATGCGTGATGTGTGTCTGCGCTGAAATTCTAATCATTTGCATATCTCACCTCCGCTAATGCAAGTTGTAAATTTCATGTTATTTGCGTGCTTCCTTCAGGGTGTTGCATTTACGGTGGCCAGCAGTGTAATTTAATTTAATTAATATTTAAAAAACTGTATTAACATCAAGTGTCCTCCACTACAAGTTTAAAAAATTTATTTGAACTTGTGATTGGATGAAAGAAAGTATTTTATAAACGATTGAAAATTTGAACAAGATATACACTGCTGGCCACCGTAAAAGAAAAACCCTGAAGGAAACACTCAAAAGTACAGCATGCATTAGCAAAGGTGAGATATGCAAATGATTAGAATTTCAGCGCAGACACACATCACGCACGCCTGTGGAGCCACCTCAAAGCGCTATATAAGGCTGGGAGATTTCGACGATTTCTAGTTCGGCAATTGTGTTTATCTTGTGGTTTTTTCAAAAAACGATCAGTTATGTCTCGTAGAAAACAGCGATCAGCTTTTGATCAAGTATCCGAGTTCGACACAGGAAGGATAGTGGCCTACCGAGATTGTGGATTATCTTTCAGGAAATCGGTAGTCGTGTTGGACGAAACCAAACAACTGTAATGCGGATAGGCTACCGTTGGATGCAGGAGGGTACGACAGACCGACGTGGTCGATCGCATCCATCTCAGTGCACCATTTCACGTGAGGACAGGCAAATTGTACGCATGGCAGTGACTGATCGCTCAGTCACATCACGAACCATATCACAGCCCATTGAGTCTGTAACGCATCATTCAGTGTCTGCGCGTACCATTCGACGCCGTTTACAGCAGAGTGGTCTGTCCGCAAGACGTCCATTGCTTGGTCTACCCTTGACGTAGAACCACAGATGTCTCCGCCGCCAATGGTGCGATGAAAGAAGGATGTTTGCGGCAGAATGGAATGAAGCTGTCTTTACTGACGAGTCACGCATCTGTCTGCAACACCACGATGATCGGATTCGAGTTTGGAGACATCATGGAGAGAGGATGCTGAACAGCTGAGTTATGCACCGCCACACTGGTTCTGCACCGGATATTATGGTATGGGGCGGTATTGGATATCACTCTCTCACTCCTCTAGTATGCATTGCTGGTACTTTAAACAGCCTGCGCTACATCTCCGAGGTGTTGGAGCCAGTTGTCCTTCCTTACCTTCAGGGCTTTACCACAGCCATATTTCAACAGGATAATGCGCTACCACATGTGGCACGCATTGCCCAAAGGTTCTTCGTCAATGACCAGATGGAATTGCTTCCATGGCTGGCTTGCTCTCTGGATCTTTCGCCGATAGAAAACATGTGGTCCATGGTTGATCAACGATTGACCCAGATTACACCCCCAGTGGCCACAACAGATAAACTTTGGCAACGTGGGGAATCTGCTTGTTCTGCTGTATCCCAAGAACACATCCAAAGTCTCTTTGAATCAATGCCGAGGCGTGTCGCAGCGGTGATCTCCAACAATGGCAGCTGCTCTGGCTACTAATTCTGGCAGGAACCACACTTCACAGAAGTCTATAAATTTAATCATTTGATACTTGGTCAACATGTTATCTACAAAATAAATTTTGTTGTGCTATCTCTTGTCTTTCTTGGTGTTGCCTTTACGGTGGCCAGCATTTGTATATATATATATGTCATGTTTCCGAGTCAACATCAAGCCATTTTGCAAAAACGGTTTTTATTCAGCGAAAGCATTTTGGCGTTTGATTCTAAGAAAGAAACTTACACGCGTTTTGTATAAGGGTCTGATGCACTTATGCAGATGTTTTTAAGTATCCTTCTGATTGAAGAGATATATTTGAAAGAAAAACATAACATACTAGGTAATAAAAATTAATGATCGGTGATAAAGTTATGTTTAGAGCCATTTGTTCTTCTAAAGAAGTGGATACTAAATTTAATACTTGAAGATGTATCGGAAAATAACAGTTAAAAGTTAAATAGAGGATTTAATTTTAGATCTAATTTAATTATCCTTACATATATGTATATAAATATGTACAGAGAGCGAAAGCGAGAGAGTGAGCTAATAATAGGAATTGAAAAAGATTTCATTTGTATTAGGACATTTTGGGTGATGGAATCAATTAATTTGTTGCAGTCGTTAAATGGATTGTCGAGAAGACATGTTGCTATTTTATTATCCTCATTTTATTTCAAACACACTCAATGAACAGTGACGAAACACAAATACTGGCGGACAACTACACATGAACATATAAGACACCCACAAAAGAATTCTTAGTTCACTCCTGGGATCTCAACCTTTCATAATTTTGGTTAACTGGAAGCTTTTAGAATCATACGATTTCCTGTAAAGGCTTTTCTGATTGGCTAGCATTGCATTATCCTGATTTAAAAACGCTGAAATTTCAGTTTTGGGGAGATAACGTTATGATTATTTCCGTGAGGTGCTTCTTCCTTATCTTCATAAATTTATGAATGATTTGAAAATTTATATTCTTGTAACCTTTTGATTTGAATTCAGTATTTAAGGTCCCTTACCATTTGAGATTTTAAAAATTGCAACTTATTCCGAATGATAAATTGCACATTTCCATAATTTACACCATTGTATCATTAATTTTTTAAATTTGTTTGTCATCATCTTAAATGTACACATGAATTCGTCGAGTTTTCCCTCCAATTAGATTTATACGCAGTTGACAATAACCAGAATTTCAGCATCTTGTGGCTATTTCTAAGCAGCTCTCAACCTGTATATTCCTGAGGTCTTGGTAAATGTCATCACCATACTGAACATTCAAAGATGAACGTTAATAGATTTTTCAATGTTTTATTTATATAAAATGAATAATTATTCATTGTACTATTGCAGTACGATACTTAGTGTTCACGCATCGTGCTAGAGACTAAAAGTAAAAATATAAAGAATAAAAAAAAAAATGTTATTTAAACCAGAGGTTCCCAAACATTTTTACCTCACAGACCCTTATGTTTTTTGGTTTGGGGTAGACCCTGCTTACCTAATATTGAATTTTTAAAAATTTATCAATTTAAATGTCTTTTTGACAGCTAGTATAGAGATATACTTACTTATAAAGAATTAAATTTAACACTGTATTGAAATATAGTGTTAAACACACGTTAAGCAAGTTAAAATTCAATTAATACATAAAATAACTGAACAACAAACAAATGTTTATTATGGGTGGGAATGAATCTGGTATTATTGAAGCATAACAAATTTTCGACATTTGGTGTCAGTCTTTTCAGGTTTTACCCTAAATCTCTTATGTTAGTAATGGCTAGTTTTTTGCCCCTTTCTTCTTTCCTTTTTTTGTTTTGAAGATTGGCAACCGCGTTAAACCTCCTCACAAGGAAAAACAATTAAATTCTTTCTCTTGATATTCCATAACACGTATGTCTTTTTAAATCCAAAATTGCTTGTATCCTTTTCTAAACTTTAAGATTTTCGTTAGTGGCCATTCCTATCAGTTCCTATTGTAATATGAAATTTTTTTTCAATGTAACCATATAAATTGATTGTGCCTATAGTAATACAAACTATAGTCAAATCTTTTTCAAATCTAGTTTCAAAATCTGAATAAAGGGCATTTAAATACCGAACGTAGATTAAAATATCCTGACGGATTGTCTGTGACAAATTGAGAAAATTTACGACTTTCAATGTTATACTGCTTTAAGCTTAATTCTGGAAAGAAAAGCTGAAATATTTCTTGTTTTAATTAAATTTATGCTATCACCTTTTACTATAAATTAATCTCATTAATTTTAATGAATAAATCTGTTGAAAGGTAAAATCTGGTTTCCACTTGATTAAATTTTCTTTTAAAATTAAAGTTGGTATCTGGTTTAATGAGAGCTACTATCACAACCCCCCTTTCTTTATATATATATATATACAGGGTGTCCAGCCTTAATGTGACCCAATAGCTAATTCCCGAACCGTTTGGCTTAGATGTGCACTTCCAATTTGAAAAATGTTTTAAAAAAGGTAAAGCATGTTTTTACGTGCTTTTCGAACCAAAAACCCGTTTACAAAAAAATAACGAAAGTTAAATTTTTATACGGTTCCAGGTCCTACCACTTGTATTTTGGAAAAGATGCAGTACACAAAAACAAAGTAAACACAAAAAGTTTCATTTTATTACGGTAAAAACTGACTGAGTTATGCCTACATAAATTTAAAGCATCAGAGTTGCTCAGAAAAGGGGTCGTATATAAAGTGAGTTTAGAGCACAGTAATTCACTATCTACAGAAAGAGCAAAAGAAAAACATCATAGAAATATTAAAACAACGTAGTAAACATCATAGATTGACAATTTGTATTGCTCTATGGCAAACAATAAAAATTAAATTAAAGAAGTACAACTTGTACCGAAAAGTTTAAAACAGCTTGTTTTAACAAAAACAAATAGCAGCAAAATAATACAGGATTTACCGTTCAAATTATAGCATAGTGTGGAATGATGCGCCAATCATGAATCAGGGGCTTTATTATAACAGAATGATCAAATTAACTTAAATAATGGGGAAGGCACGAGGTGTGGCACGAGACAAGGGAATACGTCTATGACAACTCCCAGTTTTATACAAGCATTGAACAGCACGGGCAATTGTACAATAAGATGGATGTCTTCGAGTGGGAAATTTAATGGCATAAAGTCTTGCCGCCTCTCTCTTATTTTGATTACACTGCCCATAAAACAGTACCATTTCGCAGTATTCTTCATTTGTATACATCTCGTTCTCCCGTACTAGAATTCGTAATATTAGAATACGACTGTATGCAATTGAAAGCTACTACACAGCAGATTTTTAACGTTCGTCATGATCAGCAAAAATGCAGCAAATCAGACTGAAGCCGCAGCATATAAGTCTATTTTTTGGAACTGCTTTTAAAATGTTTTCTTCGCCAAGATATTTTATTTCTTCTATGTTTTACACTTACACAGAATAAATTTGATTTCTTAAGTACTCAATTATTGTATTTTTTCGTATGCTTTTAAATTTAAAAACGATTTACATAAAAGTGACACGTGCAAGAGTGGAAGTTTCCTGGCAGAGTTCCAACTAATTTCCCTTTGGAGACGGCCCCTTACTAGCTTCTTGAAAATTGCCTAGAAAATGGTTAAAATATATGATTTTCAAAGTTCCATAGCTCAGCCAGTTTTTATCGTAATAAAATGAAACTTTTGTGTTTACTTTGTTTTTGTGCACTGCATCTTTTCCTAAATATAAGTGATAGGACCTGGGGACCATATAAAAATTAATTTTTGTAATTTTTTTCTAAATGGTTTTTTTTTTGGTTCGAACAGCACGTAAAAACATTCTTTACCTGTTTTAAAACATTTTTCAAATTGGAAGGGCATATCTAAACCGAACGGTTCGGGAATTAGCTATTGGGTCACATTAAGGCTGGACACCCTGTATATTCCTCATAGACTTCCAAATTATTTTTTCACTCACGTGGACCCCTTGTAAGTCGATATGGATCCCTCGAGGGTCCATACACACCACTTTGAGAATTACTGTGTGTATATATCATGATTAGTTTATTTATATATTATATCATGATATATCACTGTGTGTATATATCATAAACAATATATCATGATTATTATGTCTCAAAATATATATTATAATACATAATATATATTATATATATTATAATACATACTCTCAAAAATACACATTATAGTACATACTCTCGTACATACTATTTATGTGTTTATCCCCATTATTTACATATCATATGCGTGTGATAGCTATCTACTCTCTGTCTCTTTCCCCACACACACTAAATAAAATCTATAAGCTTCAACAAAGAAACTATTCAGAATGATGACATAATAATACACAACATATACATGAATAATTCGCTTAGTGTGGCTTCTGTCATTGTGGACTAGATGTAGTACGCGATTTATAGGTAAATTTTAATTAGTACAAATTGATTCGCTATGATGCGGTTAAAATAATGTTGCCAAAATTAACTGTGTTAATTAGTCAAGGTCAAGCGTCAGGATTAATACGTATATAAAGATTCAATCATTGAGAAAAGGAGCTCATGACCTTGATATGATGTGCAAAGGATAAAAGGGGGGAGGGGAGGGAGAGAATATCACAAAAAGAAAGCTGATCTTTTAGTTTAAATATAATTTTTACTTTTTTCCTTTTGCAAACATTGTGCAATAAAAGTGTTTTATTAATTTTTCTTTTAATTTTTTTATTATTTTTAATTTGAATTTTAGGTAAATATACTCATATTTTCATTTTAACAAAATTTAAAAGGAATTATTTATTTTTCTATTCCTAAGATTCATTTAGTGTGGTATTTTCAAGGAAACAATTAACCGCATTAAGTGAAGTAATCCTCTACTCTTTTTTTTTTTGTTTTTTCAATGATATTTACAAACAATGAAGAAATTTGGGGTGAGTTTTTCTACTAAACGAATATGAATAGTACTTCAGTAATTTATCATTGTGACATTTACAAAAAGAGGAATGCAAAATCTAATTAGTTGTTACAAAAAATAAAAATTATAGGAGCAGTTTCTCTCACATTTATGTTCACCCATCGTCTAGATCAGGGGTTGGCCAACCTTTTTGGGAAGAGAGCCACTATCTGATAAAAAAAATTATGCGTGCCACTTCAAACTTTTTCAACAAACGAAAGAATATGAAAAAGTCAAAAAATTTTACTTATAGGCTTATTATGAAATTTTTACTCAAATAGCCCACACTTTATGCGTCTAAGTAGAGGACATTTAAAAATAATGTTATAACTAAGACAAAGATTGAACATAAGCTTTATTGTTACAATTTTCTTCTCAGTTTCAATCAATCAGGTTAGGCAAAACATAAAAATGATTGACCAGAAAAACTTAATTATAAACAATTATTAAACTGTCATAAATTTTTTAATGTAGTTTTGTAGATTTTTTACTGAATCATCTTATTTATCTCGAAGATGCTAACAAGACCGGGTTGTTTTAGGTGTGCATCAATTTCCTTTTTTCTCTCTAAAATCGAGACAAAAAATCAAAAGTGTGTTCACAAAAGATATATGATCAATAAGGGTTGGAAAAGAACAATAAATCTTAATTTAATTATTTAAATGACTTATAGTATTGGTAAGAAAAGCTAAATTTCATATCTTCATTCTTGAGAAGCAAGCACTGACTAGGCAGTTTATTGTTTTCTTCCAGATATTTTAAAACACGCTTCCTCAAATTCCAGAACCTGACGAATGCATTTCCTATGGAAAATCACCGCACACAACAATTAAGGAGTCTTATCTACATTATAATTTTCTATTGTAATTTAATTAAGTGTATTTAAAATATATTTTGATAGTTTATTTTCTCTGAGACAACCACTTTTCAATAAAACAGAAAAAAAATTAGTATTTATTATTATCTTTTCAAATTTTTAAATTTTTCAATAAGTCTTCACGTGCCACTCTTACAACTCTGCCATGCCCCACTGTGGCTCGCGTGCCATGGGTTGACCACCCCTGGTCTATATTCTAGCAAAGAATCGTGATAGAAGAATAGAAGCTCTATAGAAGTATGAAAATAAAAATAAATGAAATAAACATATTTTTAGCTTCAAATGTACAGAAACCATATACTAAGATTATTTTACGAAAAATTTCTAGGTATCATATTCCTTTTATTTAGAAATATTAAAAATTATATTAACTTTTTAAATAATAGTCGAAAAAACAGAATACCCTTACTATCTTTTGAAAAAATCATTGTAGCTAAAAATTATTATTTCTATACTTCAAACGAAACTAAATTATGATACAGGTAAGTGTAAGAGGAACTGAGAGAATGCGTGTTAAAGAAAAGAACCAAACAGTGTGTTAGACCCCTATTTAAACAGAATATTTTTATAGTATTATTATTACATTTTTCCTTATCCGTCCTATGGAGAAAAGATAACTTTGTAATAATTTCTATCACCCTGAATCAATTAACTTTTCCAGTAGTAAAATATATGCACCCTATTCGTCTTCCACTCTATTTCCAATTATGCTAGAAATAAATGGAATTAATGAAATTATAGAATGATTCAAATCTTAAAGACAAAGTATATAAAAAAGCAGTTACATGTATTACAACATCACAAATTCATATGAAATTTTTTCTATCTGAAAAGTTTCTAGAGTTTGGTTCCGACTTTTTGATATTGGGTTAAAACAACCTTAGTGAATTAATTAACTTGGTTAAATTAATTCTTTATTAATTAATTAAATAATTCCATCAAAATATTTTAGTTATAAAAACATTAATAAATCTTTTTTATCAACTTTCGAAATGCATTTAAATTATTCAACATTTATGCGTCAGAGAAATTTGAATTTCAAAACGTTTATAAGAATTAGTGCTTTTATAAAATAAGCACTAAAGAGGATATTATCGCTTAAAAAACTTTTATTTACCTCGTTATTGTTTTATTTGTGTGACGGAATCTTTCTATTAATTTAACTAAAAATATTTTCCAATAATAAAACGATTATTATTTTATTTTGATGTTAGCATATATTTTTTCAGTTTTATTTTAATTATTGTATTTTTTATTTGGGACAGAGAATAAAAGTTAATCAAATCTATGTAAATTTTTTTTATCGCCTAAAATACGAATAAAGTATCTAAGAGATCATTAATTTGTCAGAAGGGCATGCTTACATATTTTTGCTTAAATATGAGTTTATTTGCTTTTTTAATGTCTAAAAAGTAAAGTGAAAAATATCTTTCTTTTTGAAATCATGGCAATAGAATTGTAAATTCGAATCTTAATTTTATCAACGCTGATTGTACGGAATAATGAGGGTTCTACCTGGTAAATCTATCTGGGGGTGTAAGTCAAAAGATAGAACTTTTGCGAATTTGATTTGTTTTGATTGTTTATTGATGTCGCATCGCAAAGCGACACGATGGTTATATAGGTGACAGGCACCATAACTTTGAGCCACATTCAAAATGTGCACAAAACATATTTGAGCACAGTCATACGCCCAGTTACCAAATCCTCAACTGCAACCATTACAAACCAGACGGATGGAAATATTACCAAAACAGTACGTTCACCTTTGAAATTACTTGAACCACTGATATGCATTCCGAAAGAACTGTATCTTCCTCAGTTCGTTCAGTTTCTACATCGTCTTCATCAACTAAGGTACACCTCTTACTATCTGCTTCTGTTGCTGTTACAACGGAATCCGAGTCCCAGCCACGTAGTCTTTTATTTAATACTCCTTCCTCCATATCAAATAGTCTATCGACCTCTGTTGCCGCACCTTTATCCAATTGAACACTTTCTCCCTCCACATGTTCAATGTTTCCAGCCTTGTCAACTGAAACAACTCCTCTGCTCTTGAAACTACCACATCCAGTAGCATACCTACTAAAATTACATCCTCTGCATTCCCAAATTTAAAACAACCTTTAAAAACTCGTAAAAAAAAGCGTACTCCTGAAACCATATCTAACACTACAATACCAATTAAACAAAAAATAGAAATAAAAACGGCACCTCATAAACCTAGAAAGAGTACATCTGTAAAGTAGACATCAGACGAGGAAGACATAATTGTACATGAAGTAGACGAAGATGTGAAAAGTATTATACTGATCGTACCTTTTAACACCGACCAGAAACTGGAAAAGATTTTCTCTCAATCACACTTATCTGAACCAGGGGGTACCCCTACCAAAATCTTTTTATTTCTATTTTTAGAACTGGATCTTTATTCATAATTTAAAATTTTACCTTTTGCAACGAAAATTGTTTTTATCCACCTTTTCAGCTATTTTATTCCTTTGTTTGGCTCAACTTAGCCACAACCGCAGCACTCACTCTCTCAGTCAAAATGGGAGGATGACACCAGCTTTGGCCAAACTCTGCAAACTTCCACACCATGCCAATATGAGGCCTTTGAATCCTGGACGATTTAATATGCTCCAGAAAAAGGATTTTAACCCCTAACTCAATAAAAGGAGCAACGGCCTCAAGTTCATGACCATGACTACTAATCTGCAACTACCAGAGAATGAAGCGAAAGTTTGTAAAATCGCTGTTTCCAGTAGAGCACTCGTCATTATTTTATTATATAAGTATTGCATATTATTAAAGAAAACTGAGATGTTTTTGCCGAAATATTGGAAAGTGTGTTCACACAAATATTTCTGAATAAAAAGGATCAACATTAAAATTACGAGTTTTCTTGCATCAATGCGGTTTTTTAAAATTTTAATTTCTATTTAATAAAGCATTATTTTAAAAAAAATAATTAAAGTTTATTTTATTGCTTAAATAGTTAAATCTCTGATACTATTTCGTACAACATGAGGCCAGCAGTAGTAAGTCAATCGATAAAACTTTGCGAAAAAGGAACAGAGTAATATATGTTAAATATATTCCAAATGAACTGTTCAAAATTAAATATTTAAATGGAGATTATGAAATTTAAAAATGAGAGAAAATATTTATATTTATAATGTTTAGTATAGTATTAAGCAAAATAATGTTTTTCCAATGTGGCTGCGGATTGGTATTTTTTTTGCCATTGCAAACCTAGTACACCCTCGGCACCTGGTATCACTTTTTAGTGCTATATAGGTGGCATACCTATTGCCACAGGTAATTTTGACGTCCAGTTTCCTCACCAGAGGGAGGCACCCGAGCTTTAACGATGCAGACCTGCACTAGGAACTTAATTTTGCCGAGAGCTCCCAAGCCAAACAAGTACTCTAGGGATCTTAACATGCCGTATAATCATACGACATGGATGATGTAGATGTTTTGCATTATGAAAATCCACTGACTTGGGCCGGGATCGAACTCGCAACCTTAGGCTTACAAGGTCAACACCAAACCATCTAGAGTAATTACTAGCAGAAAAAACATATGTACGCCTAATTATAATTTGATAAAATTGACGAGAATGACTTATTAAATAATTAGACAAATGATGAGAAATGACGTATAAATGGTGTATTGAATAATTAGTCAAATGGCGAGAAATGTATTAAATAAAAGGTAAAAAATTAAAAATTAAAAAATGAAATAACAACAATATTAAAGGTAAAATTAAACAAAAGGATTATTTAAAATGAGCACAGTTTGTTTGAGTGAGACAGCATTCACTTAAACGCAGATATTTCATCTGAGTTTTTAACTATACCTTGTGCATAAAAAAGTTGTTTACCTGATTCAAAAAGAAAACTGATACTGTAAGACTAGCGACAGATTAAGGTGAAAAAAAAATTACTTGTCGACTAAAACTTTTAATATCAAAGAAATAGAACCGAAAGAAAAGGTAATATTTTCTGGAAGGTACATGGAAAAGTCCCTTTACAAGTCCTACCAATTCCAGGCCCACATTTAATGAAAAGAGAAAACCAGGCCTTAGAATAAACAGTGATAGTTGCAAGTGGAGAAATGCTACAAAAGCTATGTTACTTTTGAACGGAAAAAAGAAAATCGGAGATCAAGGGATCAGGATATGAGTGAGAAGAAGAAATAGAGGTAAAAAATGAGTACATGGAAGAAGAGGAAGAGAGAGAGAGAAAAAAAAAAAAAAAAAAAGAGAAAAAGACAAGAAAAAAAGATTCTCATAGTACGGGGTACAAAAAATAAGAGTGAGTATTTTGTTCCTATTCTTGAGTTATTATAGGGGTCCTTTATCTTTGATTTTCCATCGATTCCAGATAATATAGTTTTCATAGCAATATAATATTTCTGAGGTAAAAGGTTTTGTTTCTGTAAGTCTTTTTTTTATATATTTATTGTTATTTCGCTTAGGGATTTAAGCATATTGATACGTAGCTACATTTATCAATGGAAAAAATATTTATCAATATACCCAACGTGTACTGTTGTTTCCGTAAATTAAATAACATTTGTTGCACCTTATGTCTTAAATTCAACAATCTTTACCGAAGAAATTTGAAAAATTTAAGAGAGATTTTAAAAATAACATATAACTATTTTAAGTTTAATAATTTATATATATCTTAGTAAATTATTAAACTTACTTTTGATAATCTCTATATTTTAAAATAATAGTTATTAAAATCATGAATAGACTTTAATAACTAATATAGGACAGAAATAATAAATTAATTTTAATTATTAAAACTTAATTAATTAAACTTACTCAATTGAAATTATTTAAACAATTATTAAACTATTATAAGACATTTGGAAATTATTGCAAGACAGAAACGTGACTAAGAAAAGAAAATTCATTTTGTGAAAGATGAAAAAAATGTACTTATTTTATGCAATTTAGTTCTCGTGTCTGTTCCTTTGTTTGAAAGTATAATTAAAGATAAATTTTAGTTCTTGAATTTTTTTAATGAATTGTACAAACTGTAATATTACAACTTTTATTACGTTTTATTTCCATATAAAATATTTCTTTCTAAGATAAATTGATATGAACATCAAACAATTTAATTTTATTATGGTCTCGATTTAATTAGAATTATTCCTAACAACTTTTTTGTGCACATCCGTGTGGAATATTATCACCTCATATGTGAATGCTTTCTATTTACTTTTGATGTTAAATGAATTTAGCATTAGTACAATTATATATGTATTATTTAACTTCTACTGTTATTTATTTAGCATGTTAAAATCCCATATTTGATTAAAATATGAGTCGAAATATTGTTTAAACACAATAATATTTCAAATAAAAAGAAAACAGTCTGTGTCTGTGAAACTAAATGAAATATTTTATAGAATTATAATATTCAACTAAACCCTGTATCTTCCATCCTAAAAATTTAAAAAAAAAGGTAGCATAGTCTTTGTAAAGCATGTTTAGTACCTAAAATAATTAAATAAAAGTTTTGAATTATTTTCAGAGTGCAGCCATATATTATTTAACTTCCTAAAATATGTTTTTTAGAGAGATAGAAATCTCAATAATGGTATTTAGAGTTTCCAATTTTATCATTATTCAAATCTCTTATCGTTACACTGCTTCTCCTGTTTTTAGTTTCAACTCCGTCTACAGAACTAACATTTTAATACATCCATTGGGAATAGAATCGACAAAAATACCTAAGAATTGTATAAAATGAAGTTATTTCAAATTCTAATATATTTATTATGATGTCTAGTGACATTATATAATTCCTTATGGTATCGGAGTATTAAGATAAGGGCATTTTATATTGGTTTTCATGGAATCTATATTTGTTGATCAAATATCGCGAAATGATTGAATACATCAAGAAAGATAACGGAAATATGTGTGTGTAGTGGCAGTGGTATGTGTGTGGTGTACACACAACTCTTTTTTTTACGCGGTAGATATGCTCCTTAGAAAACCGTGCAAAAAAATCATGTAAAAAATATATACGACATATGATAAAATGGGCATATGTTCCATAATTTTAAAAAATTGTGTAAGATGAAATATCTCTAAATATTTTCCCAAAAAGCCATGCAAAAAAAAAGTAGTGATGAAATCCATGTTTCATATTTATAAAGCAAAAACAATTCATTTTTATTACAAAATATTTAAATTAGTGTACAGTGAAAATCTGTCTTTAAGTACGTACAACAAATAGAAATTCCAATTGAAATTAGGAATAAAGCTACTAAATAAATCTCTATTTGATAACAAGCATGCCCATTTATTACGAAATGGATCAAAAATGCTATCATTAGAAGATGTGTGAGATATGACTAGCATACAGCTGTAGGCTTTGATTCGAACATAGAATTTCGTTCGTTATTAATGGCCTCTGTTGATTTTTAGCGCGTTTTTCACATAGTGGAACAAAAGCGCTATTAGGACGCAAATTTCGTCTTCGTCTTTGTCTTCGTTCCATATTTTGTCGTATCTTTTTCTCAGCCAATAAGTAACCAATTGACCTCGGGTTTTCGGCATTTGGTCGCATTTGTGCCCTAGATGAGCCGAATCATATTTAAATTGAATCATTTTAAAATTTTTTTTAAGTACAGTACACTACTTTCTGTTAGTAAAAAGTTCATTAGTTGCATTATTGTAAAATACAACATGTGAAAACGCGCTAAAATTAGTTGGCCATGCCAATGATTGATATCTTGTTTTTTGTTTTTGTTATAAAGTTTTATTAGCGGCTGTCTTTTTTGGGGTTTCTTATGTTTCCTAAGTAATTCTTAATATCCTGCTATAAAAACTTCAAATTACGTTGAAATTTTAATGTATGCCTTATGTCAGGATCATGCATAAGGAAATATTGTTCCATACTTGTAGTAAATTCCAAGCCCTCGTTGAATGAAATCAGTTGTTACGGTATCCGACAACGTTCGGAAACGCGATTTAAAAAAAGAGTATAAATGGATAATTCTTATGATATTTAGTGTCCCTTGGATTACAATACATGTATAAAATTGTTTTAAGAATACTATTAGAATGAAAAGTTATATATTTAAATGCAATATTTTAGCAAAAAATGAATTTTGAATTACCTGTTTTCAAAACATTATCCTTTTATGAAAAATGCTTCTATCTAATCATATTTTGCTTATATAAAACTTCTCTAGAGGGACTAAACTAAGATTTTTGAAAAAAATTCACATTATTTCTTGGTGTTGCATTTACGGTGGCCAGCAGTGTATATTTTTTTTATATTCCTAAGGTATCAAATAAAATATTTATAAACTGAAAAGAAGTCAAACTCTGAAAGCATTCTTTATCAATTTTATTTCTTCCATTTACAAGAACGGTTTACTTAATATTCTTTTTTAGGCTTCAATAAATAATTATGTACTAAAGAATTTTGGAAATTTGCGTTTTCTTTCTTAAAGGGGGCCTGGAAATTCATAAATAGCTGATTAAGCTTTAACACCACTTAAATTATAAAGGGTTAGTTCTTAAACTCATAAAATCGAGTGTATATATATACAAGCCTCTTTCATTTCTTTAAAAATATAATTTAAGTTAAGTGTATTAAATTCGCAAAAATTAGTTTTACTAATATTATAGAAAGTTGTAACTTTAAAGAATATATGAATAGTAAAAATTTATAGAGAAGCATTGATATTTATAAAACACATCTGCTTTGAATACTTAAAGTTTCTTCACTGTTCTTGTCTGACTTTTGATTACTGACTTTTTTGACACTCTGATTGCTGTGCCGTAGGGCCTGGGTTCGAATCCCAGAGAAAGCATGGAAATGTTTGTAAATATGCAGTGTCTTTGTAGTACTCTAAATATTCGTCGATTCACAAACCCTTTCGTAAGTTTGGTGGGAGGACTCTGACTACTTCCCAGAGTGTTCTCCCTCAAAACTGGGATGCAACTGAGCTAATTTGTTCTTTCTCTTGAATAGTGCTGAAATCTACGGCTAACGACAGAAGTAAAACTATCCTTCAGCCTCGATATGATGTTACTGTCTATCAAGTGGGATAAGAAACAACAAATCTTAAGGATATTTAGTATGGATAGTTTTTATTACAATTGTATCATACGTAATTGCATGTGAAAAAAATGTTAATAAATTTTAAGTCACACTGAAATTTTTAGCCTTTTTTTACTTACCATAAAATCCGGTATATAACGCGGAATACAAAATATAAGATTGAAATTTAAGGGTGAGCGTTATAAGCCGGGTATAAAAATAAAAACTTTAAAAAAAATACAAAAAGAGATGAGCATGGAAAAAGTAGACTTCTTTGTATATCGAAAAACTGTTTATTTAAAAGAAAGGACATTCCTTGTGAATTTAAAGGGTTATAGTTCTAGAAGCATACTATTTTTCCTAAAGCTTGTAATAATATGACCTGTAATAAATGACTTCAAAACATAACAACATTGCTCACGTACATTTCAGGTTATTTCATAAAAAAGAAGGTGCGTATTATACCGCGAATATACAGAAGAACTAAAAAAAATGCAGCTTGAAAGTATCTACAGCGTTATACAGCAGTGCACGTTATACGCAGGATTTTAAAGTACATTTAAACTGCCCTTTGTGAGTTGCTTGTAAAATTTAAATATTGATTTGATAACTTTTGTACCTGTTTTGATTGAAAGATAAAGATCCACACATGTATTTTAATTCAGTCGTTAATCGAAAAGAAATAAAGTTGGCCTTTTTTAGTAAAATGTTTTTTGAACTATACTCTAAATATTATTTTAATTGTGAAAATTTTAAACAAATTACTGAAATAATTGGAAAAACAAACATAATGATTTTCAATATGTATAATAACTTTCAACATGCCCTGACTCCCAACATATGAATGAGTGATTTAAGGGTTCCTCAATAATCCTTAGACTGTCTCGTTCAGTTATATTATGTTATAGTAATGGCTATGTAGTTGCAAGCAAAAATACTGAATTAATATTCTTGATTGAAATATATGTTTTAGTATAGTTTTTTTCATTGGGGGAAATTAAATGGTTTAGTCTGGGATGGCACATCTTCCAATTTTTATACGCCTCTCAGAATCCGTAAAAGAGGGAAATATTAACGTTAACTGAGAGACTATTGGGAGTCCCCTAGAAAGGCATCGGTGACCCCCGGGGGTTCGCGGGATACAGTTTAAGAACCACTGATCTAATGGAAAGTTCTCCGTTTTTTACTAAAAACTTCAGGCTATTTAAAATGTAACACCAAGAAGGACAATAGATATCAAAGCAAAATTTATTAGATTGATTACATATAGTTTAAAGCTGAAAGGAATGGAAATATAACCTTCTGCGAACTGAGAAATATAGTGTAATCAGTATTTAGTGTTGCCATAACTGCTAGTAATAACCGCTGCTACACACCTTGATAATGAACGAAAGAGGTTTTGAATACTTTTTTGGGGGGTGTTGGTTTGAATTATATCTTATATTTTCTGTTAAACTATTCTGATTACTTAGCAAATTGACACTTGTATTTGTTTCAGTTATGAAGCTGAAATAATTCACGTAAATAAATAGCAGAAATTATTTAGTTAAATAATTATTATAGCTTTTAATTTAACATGTGTGAAGGGACACTTTCAATTTACTTCCCAGAACCCAATACTATTCTAATGGATAACTTTTAATAAATTTGTGATGATCTTTTTATATGTCAATAATAATGCCTTTACTAGAATATTGAAAACTTATACGAAGTGTGAAAATTTATTAAAAGATAAAATAAAAACAAGTATTAAAAACAATCTCAAAATAATATATATATATATATATATATATATACATATATTAGAAGTAATATACCATCCATTAAACAGATATATATTTGTATCATTTTTACAGATCAATCTTTAATTAATATTTCATGTAAGCATTATTGTACTAAAACTTTATCCACAATGAAAATAAACTTTTGCGTTATAAATATTTTTTGTCGATGATACAATTTGTAAGAAATCCTTAAATTTTTGTATCGTAAATCTTCTACACTACCTCTCTCTCTTGAGAAGGAACTCTATTCTTCATTTAGCTTAATTAAAATACCTCCTTTCCTCCTGAAATATTTCTTCTTCCATATGTTTTACCATATATTTTATATCATTAAGTTCCAAAGGAAAATTTTGGTCAGGATATTTTTTTCTCTGTTAAATTTAAAACTTTCTTTTGCTTAAGAAGATAATCTCGAGATTTCACGGTAACATTTTCTAAAAATAAATTTAGAGTTAATCTCGATTATAATCCTCCTTCTAAATTTAAAAGGTTTCCCAGTTTTAGAAAGGAAGGTACTTATGGGATCTTAGCTTTATATCAGAAGTTTTTGAATCGGGTGATAGTTTATTGAAAGATATTTCTAATTGGAAAATTTAACTCAAAGGGGTGGCTGAACATCTCTGAAAATAGAAGCGTCTCCTAGAACGAATCATGTTTCAAGTTCGAACATTCACCGTATCGAGTTAAAAGGAGCCAGACATTGCAAAACTAAAGACAGTTCATCTTATTACCAATAGATGGCGCTTCTCCCCAATGCGATTACCGTGGGAAAAGCAGAGGCCGGCGAGAGGCGAGGGATTCAGCGGGAGGATGCTCGCTGCTGCTCCCAATCCTTGTCAGTTAACGGAATTCATCTCAGTTCGCCGCCAGCGCTAGTGAGATGGCGAGGAAACTCGTGTTCCCATACTGACTTCTCCCGTCACTCTTATCTAGTTCAGGAAGGAGGGAAAAAAGAAATAAAAGTAAAAAGGAGAGAGTTCGGGTGAATTATTCCCAAATGTTCCTTTCGCAGGATTTCGAAAGCGGATGAGATGTAAAAGGCTTATTTTGTCGAGTGTCATCTACTTTGCGCTTATGACTGATTTTTAGTTCTGCGATGTGTGGTGGTCTGTTTGAATGTGTGTGTTATTATACTTGTTGACGACGGTGTGCGAGGGATAATCCGATTTTTGAAAGAGGAATTGGATAGTTCGCTCCAGGATAAAAAGAATATTTTCCTGAGAAATTTCGATACTAAACTGGTTTATTTTCCAGTTTAATTAATGGTTTGAAAATAGCGAAGTGCAATAAAATCTAAAATACATTAGTTGGTTACTCAAGAAATTTGACGTCAAAAGTTATAAATGACTTGCGTGGTAAATGGATAAACAAAAGCCTTTTAAAGTTAATTTATAAACAGGGATTATCTTCCAGAATAAACTCGCTCTTCATTACAGACTTAAATTAGAGTGAAGTTTGTAATTTTCTTTGTTTTAGGAATCGGAAACAAATACTTTTGGTAAAACTCGTAAAAGGATTTTATTGATAAATGAACTTTGGACCACAAGGATAAAACTTTGATTGCTTTGTTAAAATCCACGAATTTAATAAATAGTAAAATTTTAACTATTAAACTGAGTTGTTTTTCCTGAAGAAAACAGAAAAATAATTCGGCATACTTGAACTATCAATACAATGAACAAAATAATGTAACATTTGAAATTTAAAAGAAAATACATCAGGATTTAAACAGTTTTCAGATTTTATGAGTAACTCATTAATTTTAAAACCAAGATACATATATACTATAAGAAACCAGTACTAGAGCCGTGTATAACAGAGCATTTGAAAGTTGTTATATTTTGCGTATCGTTTTCACTTTGTGCAAGCGTGTTCATAATGTGTTCAATACCGATCGTCTTAGATTCCATACCAAAGACATAACAGCTGTTTCAAGATATGATCAAGGCAGCTGTCATGTTATGAAGAACCTTATTGCTCACTATTCAGCGTGGCCGATTACGAGTGCGAATGTTGGCGGACGGACCCCGCCCTCACAGGGGGCGCGGGAGTCCCAACCGCCATCAGTACACCTCCTTGTGTTCTCGAGATGACCTTGGACTCGACCCTGAAAAAGAATAAAAAGAAACAGAAACCACCAAAGAAGTCCAAGCGCAGCAGTGCTTCTCCAGGACGCTGCAGACGATGTTGTGGACGTTTTACCACTTTTCTATTCTCCCATGTAGGCCTTTGTGCCCTAGTTATAGGGTACAGCATCATGGGGGCATTTGCTTTCAGGGCTCTTGAAGCCCCTTATGAGGAACAGAAGGCCAGTCAGGTTGGCCATCTTAGACAAGAGACAGTAAGAAGGTTGTGGGAGATAACGGACAAACTGAATGTTCTCTACAAAGACAACTGGACGGAACTTGTAGAAGCGGAAGTGAGAAGGTTTCAGAAGGAACTGATTGTGGCCGTTAAGGAAGGGTACGATGGCAAAGAAGGTTCTGGACAGCAGTGGTCCTTTTCAGGAGCCTTTCTTTATTCTCTGACAGTCATTACCACAATAGGTAAGTACTTTTTAATGGTAATTTTACACATTATGATTGAATTTTGCAATATCTATTCGTTGAAGCTTAAAAAAAATTTGTTTCAGCAAGTATTGATAGAAAATATATCATGCTGATAAAATTGATTTTCGAACTTACAGAAATTACATTAATATATTTTTTTATAATGTATATTAATAGATTTTTTGATGAAAATCAGTTTTGGACTATTTAAAGTAAAATTTTAATTTATTATTAGTAATTATTCCTTAAGTTCTTGTTAACAACGTAGGCAAAAAAAATTATTATTTTTGAATATTAATCCCTTATTTAAGAGAGTTCTTAAGTTCTTCTTCTTAAGTTTTAAGTTTAAGATCCCATATTATACAAATAAAAGGAGTTTAAAAATCTTAAATCTTGATATTTCTTTAAAACCATAATGCAGGAAATAATTTTATAAAGATAGACAAATGAAGACAAATGAAGAAGAGTTGCAGTATTAATTCTTGCAAGAATTTTTGACTTACGCTTAAAAGATAAATATAATCTATGGCTAGTTTTAAACAGATTTTAGAAGTAATTTATAAACTTATTTATTTTTGTTTCAAAGATACAAGCATAAAAAAATTTCAAAAGCAAATAATTGTAATGAAGATGCAAAACTTATCTGAAGTTTTATCTTATGGACAGGAATTTAGTTTTCTCGTGTCTCAATAATCTTTAATAATTCAAAAAATAAAGATTATTTGATATGATCATTAAAAAAATCAGGTATAACTAACCTATGTAAACTAATGGAAAAAAAACTACTAATGCTAATTTTTTTTATTTCATTTACATTTGCTAAAAATTCTTTATTGGATTATTTTCTTTGCCCAAATACAAATATTAATGAAAAAGGAAAGAACAAAACCAAGATCACACACAATGAACGATATTCATTAGAAAATAAGAGAAATTGAGACAGCATTAGAAGAAGTGTAAAAAATAAACTCTGATATGTTGAAGAAAATTCAATACCTTTCACATAGAAAAAGTGTTTAGAAGATTCTTTTGAAAGGATTTCTTTTTAATAGTCACTTAAGAAGGAATTCATCTAGAGAAAACGTTGATTTAAGTCAATCAAACGAAAGAATGCTTTTTTGTTTTATTAGATCTGGTTTTTAAAGTGTGACAGGAAAACTTTATTTTGATCCCGTCCAATGATTAGAACAGCAACTACTTTAATAATATTTTTAAGTGTTGAAGTTTTACGTTATTTCTGAGTAAATATACTTTTATATATTGCTACTTTTTCCTTCAGCAGTAGCTTAAATTTTTTTTTCAATTTTCGAAGTAGTTTTTTAGATGAATTCAAAGATTTAAATATAAGTAGTTATTTTATTAAAATGGCTTATGCTTATGTTCGTGCAATAAAAATGAACAATTGAAACTAAATCAAACAATAAGAAATTTATCATTACAAAATAATAATTGAAAGTTGTTATTGAATATGACGGGAAAAAACACAGAGCTATTTACAAATGGTGTTGCACAAAAGCAAGTTGATCGAATTCTTCTACGAGTTTTAATTAAAGTTTTTGTTTTTAAGTGATAAATAAAAGAGTTGTGCAAATTTTTGTTCTCGTGACATAGGTATGCATATAAACTAGTTCATTGATAATAAATCCTTTTACCAATTACTGTAAGTACTACGTACGATGAATATTTTTAAAAAACACATTTTCATAAATTCTAATATTCATTAGTTTGATACCAAGTAAGCATGCGAGCTTGCAAATATTTCATTAATAATAAGTTCTTGTTAAAGATTATTTCGGCCATAATTTACAACGAATATATTTTTAAAAATACCTTTGTATACTCGCGAAAAATAAATCAGCTTAGAAAGATTTTCGATGAACTTTGCTATGGCTTTCATTAAGGAATATACAAGAAGGTTAATTTATGAGTTCAATTCCGAAAGAAAAATAATAGCTCTGCGGGCATAGAAAATTTTTATTTTACCCATGTATTGATCGACCTTCTGAATACAATTTTCGTTGTTCTTTTTCCGCCAATAAAACAAGGAAAAACAAAATTGGAAATATTGTGGTGAATATTTCAAGAAGAGAGCTTTTGTTTCTGTATTGTCAGTGACCTTTATTAAATTAGAGAGCGATATAACAAGGGTTGGTGAAAAAGTTGTTCTCTGCTAAAAATAATTTTGTTTTGAAAATTTATTGTTGATGCCTGAAGGATTCATCAAAGTTTAAATTTTAAAAAGGATCAAGCAATAGCGAGAGGAGATTGTGAACAATAGAAAAAAGGTTGGAGGGAAAGAAGGAATAAGTTTGGAGTCCATTTTTTCTCTTTATTTTTTATTGGAAGTTTTTTACTTCTTTTTTTAACAGACTTTGTTTATTGCATTTGCATGTAAGAAGAAAAAGAAAGCTTTCTGTGTATACCAATTTTTATGTTGCTTTTTATATTTCAACGTAAAAGAAATATTTGGGAATTGTTTTTATATTCTTCATGAAAGATCGTATTAGATGTACCAAATGGTTGATTGAAACAAATTATTTAGTTTATTATTTCATTTGTCGATTACTAATATCAAAGGAAACTTGAAGAAGTTTAATCATGACTGTAATATCCCTCTATTTGAAAACTTTATTATAATTAGAAATTTTTCAGGTATTTTTTATATTTTGGGATTAAAAAAATATATGAGTAGGAATTTAGAACTCTTTATTTCAAACTAATTTTTAAACAAGTACATGTCTAAAATGCAAAAAAGGTCTTTCTTTTTTACGCGCAGATGAAGTTTTTAAGCTTTCATTTGAACCCCTCCCCCCCCAAAGAAAGGCCTAGTATTTACATAAAATTTAAAAAATATACATTTTGAAATTATGCATTTCATTAATTTTAATAATTCCGAATATCGCTTCGCAAGTAAAAAAAAATAAGAGTAAAGCTTTTACTTTTTAATACATATTACGCAAGTCATGCAAAAATTGATCTAACATACGGACTCTTTTCGAATTCAATTTAAAGGAATGATCGAATTGCTATGTTTTTGTTTACATTTTATGTAGCTTATTATAAACTTTTTTTTATAAAAGAGTTCAGGACAAGTCTCTCTTTGAAACACAAAATCACATAAATTATGTGCTTTTTTCTTTAAAGAAATTAATTTAAGTATTTTCTGAGTTCTAAATAAGTCAAACAGCTTACGCAACAGCGAACACGATCAATTCTAAGAACTAAATATTTTTTCCTGCTGTATTAATTGACAGCTTAATTGCTAAAACAAAAATAAACCCTGCAGTTTAAAATAATCCACATAAAAATAACAAACAACAAATCTGGGAAGAAAATGCAAGTTTCCAGTAAAGTTGGAAGATTTTTTTATGTCTAAATTTAACGTATTTCAAGTGAATTTAATTAGTAGTGCTATTATAATAGTTGACGGTATTTTTACAATAAAGGACACTTTACAATATACAGTGGTGGCAAAAAATCCTGAACACACTCATTTTTTAGCGTAATTTTTGTATTTGACTTCATTTTTCGTTGTGAAATTATCGCATTATCTTAAATATTGTTATTGATTTTAATATATTTTTATGCTGATTTCAAATCTACTACTAGTTTCTTAATGACTAAAATATTTTTTGTAGTAAAGCTGCCTGAACACAATAATGTGAAATATGTGCAGAATAAAACAATATAGAATAACATAATATGCAAAGAAAAATAACACGAAAATTGACAAATACGGTATATTTAATAAGCATTTTGAAAATTACATTGTTGTCACTTGTTAGAAAATCAATATTTTATGGGCCAGCCGTTTGATTTAATTACGGTTCTACATCTTTTTGGCATGGAATGCACCAATTTCAAAAGAAGATCTTTCGTGACAATATGGTTGAAGGAAAATATTAAAGCTGCTAAAGTACCATGTGGCCTTTCTACTGTTGTGAGAACTTTGAAAAGATTTTCTGAAACAAATTTTATTGCGGACAGGGGGTGATCAGGACGACCAAGAGAAACATCTTTACGTGAAGACAGGTTATTGCACAGAATTTCACTTTCAAACAGAAAGCTTAATTCCTCGCAAATTTTGAAACAATGGACTTTGACATCAAATGTGAGTGTGTGCCTAAGAACTGTTAGAGGAAGACTGCTGGAAATTGGGTTACGAGGCTGTAAAGCGCGCCCAAAACCATTACTGAAAGAATTTCAACGCAAGACGCAATTGACGTGGCCAAGGGAACATTCATTATGGACTATTAAAGACTGGGAAAAGGTAATATTTAGTGACGAGAGTCAGTTTTGTATTTCTGGCAACCAAAGTAGTGCCTATGTAAGACGACGCACTCATGAGGAATTCAGCCCTCAGTGTCTGAAGCCCACAGTAAAGTACCCGACAAAAGTGATGGTATGGGGTCTTCTCATGGTGTTGGAAGACTTCACATCGTTAGTGGAGCAGTGAAAGCCATGGATTACATTGAAATACTACAAAATAAATTGCTACCAACTGCGAGAGATCTTTTTGGGAATCAGTGATGGATTTTTCAGGACGATAACGCCCCTTGTTATCGTGCAAAGGTAGTCCAGAAATGGTTGAAAGACCATACTGTGAATAGAATGAACTGGCCAGGACAGTCTCCCGACCTTAATCCGATAGAGAACTTATGGTTTAAAATTGGTTATGAAATTTCAAAGAAAAAACCTTCAAACAAACGTGAATTAATTGAAGCTTTAATATTTTCCTTCAACCATATTGTCACGAAAGATCTTTTGAAATTGGTGCATTCCATGCCAAAAAGATGTAGAGCCGTATTGAAGCAAACGGCTGGCCCATAAAATATTGATTTTCTAACATGTGACAACAATGTAATTTTCAAAATGCTTATTAAATATACCGTATTTGTCAATTTTCGTGTTATTTTTCTTTGCATATTATGTTATTCTATATTGTTTTATTCTGCACATATTTCACATTATTGTGTTCAGGCAGCTTTACTACAAGAAATATTTTAGTCATGAAGAAACTAGTAGACGATTTGAAATCAGCATAAAAAATACATTGAATTCAATAACAATATTTAAGATAATGCGATAATTTCACAACGAAAAAATGAAGTCAAACACAAAAATTACGCTAAAAAATGAGTGTGTTCAGGACTTTTTGCCACCACTGTACAGTTGAACCACGATGTAGCGAATTATTCTGTTTCCCCTATTAAAATGAAGGCAAAATCCCCTAGTTAATGAATAATAAACCAGGAATTAACGAATTATTGCAACAGCTGAAAAAAAACTTTTTATTAGAAAAAAATGGTATTTTTTTCAAATGACATCCTTTTTGTCCAGGACAGAAAAAAAAATAACAAATTTCTTGTAAGTAACAAATTTTGTCGGACAAAGGGTGCAGAGCGTTTTTAGACTTAAAAGAGTTCAGATAAGACATGAGTTCAACTTATCGTGTGAGTTTTAAATAGGACAAGAAACTCCTTTCTTATCTCATCTCACTCTGCAGTGTAGGGGAATATTTTAAGAATTTAACGATTATGTTACATTTGATAACGGACTGCCCACCAGTGCAACTGAAGTTCAGAAAACTGTCGATTTGTCGGAGCAAATGAGTAACAATTCTGACGCATAAAGTAATAATGAATTTCTAATAAAAACTGTTGTATTTTCTAATGAGCTACGTTGTTTGGAATCTGTGAAAACATACCTTATACAACAGGATGTAAATGACACAGTATTTTCTTCTCTGCATAAAGTAAAAAAAAAAGAATATTTCACAAGATTTTCAGACATAGTCTGTATTTTAACACACTGATAGTCAATATTCCAAAATTTCTAAATAACTGGGGGCGCATAATAGTATTTTTAGTAGTTGAATTGTGGGGGTGTTGGCCTAATAGACCCCCTCGCTCTCTGTCTTGCTTGTCTAAAGGTGTGGAGGCGAAACAAAGCATCACCAACAACTTCCATAATAACAATTAGTTTTATTTATCTTTAAACACACTTCAACAATCACAAGTGAAACTACAAAAGGAAACCTAGGAGTGATATCTAAAGCGTTATCTAATCTCAATGTATAACTATAAGTAAACCCATCTACATGATCTAGATAAGGAGAACAAGTGCTAATGAACCAATAACTAATTCTAATTTCATGAATCTTAAATATTCAATCCAATAATTTAATCTCTTAGCAATTACTTCCCGAACTCGCGCTATGTTTATGAATGAAATATTCCAATATTCACACTTACTTAACAGCTCCCCCGCTCCTTCTATCTTACATCTACAAAACCTATATATATAGACTTTATATAGTCAAACTAATTTAAATATCATGGTTTGTTCTTGAAAGTCTGTGAATTAATGTGAATGCTAGCCCTAAAGTTTCCCCAAGAGGATTAGTAGGAAAATGATGCGAATAGATCCGTCACAGAATAAAAAGTGTGAAATTTCCAACTATTGATATTTTATGTGTAGTTGCTTATTGTACAATTTCAAAAAAAAAATCTTACTTTGTTTGGCCTTCGATATAACGAATAACCCCAATTTAACGAACAAAATGTTCGGTCCCAATGAATTCGTTAAATCGGGCTCCGACTGTATTTCACAGCACTCTCCATACCTAAAAGCACCACACGTCTTACACAAAACTAAAGCTGTACACTTCAGCATATGTATTAACACAAGAAACACTGGAAAATGAAAGAGGAACTACTGACGTAAACTAATAATGGGTGAGAGATGAAAAATATAAAATAAACTCATGTAAAATATCAATATAAAAGTGAGCATCCAATGCATTTCTATATATAATTTCTAAACTTTACTAAAGAGAACTATATTAAGCACTATAATAGACACTTTTAAAAGTTCCTTTTTCAATTCCTACTATTAGCTCACATTCTCTCTATATTTATGTATATATGTATTTATCTTGTTCAAATTTTCAATCGTTAATAAAATTCCTTCTTCATCCAATCAAATTCAAATAAATTTTTTAAACGTAGTGAAAGACACTTAATGTTAATAATATTTTTTTCAAATATTAATTAATTACAGGTTAGTTAATTAAATTAAATTAATTAATGGTTTTTGTCTCCAACTTAGATTTATCTCCATTGTTGTAACAATGTAACTGTTAAAACAATGACAAAAGTTGGCGTCGAAGACGGGTTTTTCAGCCAAACTGATCAAACCGGGTGTATATTGTTACAACAATGCAGACAAATCATGCTCTTTTATCAATTCCTACTATTAGTTCGCTCTCTCCCTATGTATATATATATAATTACTTTCTATTCATCCATTCAAAGTAGGAATTGACTTAAAATTTTTTTGTTATATTACTTGTTTTATAGAAAGAGTAATCGTATAAAAAATAAATTATTTTCTTATAACAGTCTGCTTTATTTTAAAATTTAAATTCTATTGAACTAAAAATAAGCTTGTATTAATTCTTCCAATGCTATTTTTAAGGGTAAATAAGTTCTTTGTAGAAAATATTTTCTTGTATGACCTGAATTAAATCTGTGATCAAGGGTAAATTAATAAAAACACACACATATGTTTTTTAATAGTATTACTTTCTAGATTCGTAATAATTAATGAATTTAATTATTACATCCTATTCTTTATTTTCAGCGGTAAAATTAAAACTAATATTGGAAATTGCAGGATAACTTTTCTTTAAACTATAGTTATATCAATAGTATCATTTTCCAGTAACAAACTAGAAGTTTTAAAATAGCATTTTTCTTTCTTTCAAATGGGACTGCGGATCGGTAATTACCATTGCAAACCCTGGGAGTTGGTATCACTTTTTAGTGACACCATACAAGTGGATACCAATTTCCCCAATATGATTTTGACGCTCAGCTTCCTCCTCAGAGGGAGGAACCAGAGTTTTAACTATTCAAAATTGTACCAGGAGTTTAATTTCGCTGAGAAAACCCAAGCCAAACAGCCACTCTAAGGACATTTAACATGCCACATAATCATACGACATGGACGATGTTGGTTTTCTGCATCATGAAAATCTACCAACTTGGGTCAGTGTCGAACCCGCAAACCTGGGCGTACAAGATCAGCGCCTAACCAACTTTTTCAATATCTTTTCACTTAAGTAATATGATAACTTTAATAATTTATTCTGTATTTTTTTGTCCCTAGAATTTATTAATCACTAAATTACACAAATTAGAATAAGAACATTGCAATAGAGCTATTGCTATTAAAAAAAAAGAATTATTTAAAACAGCATAAAATTCTTTTTTAATGTAAAAAGAAAAATCTATCGTTTTGAAAATTATCTACTTCTTTGCAATTACCAGAATTTTGGTACAAGTAAAACATGCCCAGAAAGATTTTCTTTATAATTATCTAAAGGAGATTTTCAAATTCTTATCTTGAATATTGGTATTTATACCGTCGTTTTTAATAACTTTTAATTAAATATATCGGGCAATTATTGTATTACATTAGACAAGGACAGAAATATATTTTTACAATATAACAAACATATTTTGCTCAACATTGGAGATTTTCTTCAAGACTTGAATTGAGAATAATTCCACAGTATCTAACAATTATATTTGTATTACATAAATATCAACTGTTAAGTCGACGAGAAAAACTTGAAATTCCTGAAGGAAGATTTTATACTAATTATTTATAATATTTATATAAAATTTGAAAATATTAAAAAAATTTATGATACCTAGAATGGAAAACAAATTACAAATTAAAGTGGAGAATATTTGAAAAAGAAGAGCTGTTGAAGTTAAAAATAAATAAGAAGCTTTAATTGCCGTTAATTTACCTGATTCAATTGATTGGGGTAGAAGACCTTAATTTAGTATAAAAGAGAAAGAGAGAGATTAAGTTCTTTATTTAAATATTGGTATAAGAAACCCTCCAAAATAGTCTGAGAGAGAATTTCAACAACTTCAGTCTGTATTTATCTTAACTAGAATTTAGAAGCTTATTCTGTTTAAAAAAAGTTTTGTTAATGTTTTTTCATTACCTTCACTTTGTATGTATGATATTTTTTATATCCTCTCCCCTTTATACGACGTTTTTTTGCTATAAATTTTTTTTCATTTGTTTTATAATGTATTTGTCTTACCTTTCATTTTCACCACATCTATTTAATTTCCTTATCCTTTTCTTCACACTTATAAAATGTTTTATCATTTTTCTTTAATTGTAAATTGTTTGCTTCCTCGTTTTTCTTACTTTAATCATTTTATTATTTTTATTGTAGCTGTTATATTTATATAGATCTTAATTAGTTCTTTATTTTTATAATCTTTACTTGTTTTATCGAGTTTTAAATTACTCGCCTTTCTTTTATCGATGGCGTTTAATTCTGTTAGATTTCTTTATATATAATATTTGTAACCTTTTACTTATTTCTGTGAGTCTTGTTCTCAATAAAGAACTTCAGGATGATTTGCAATTTTAAAAGCATAACTTTAATAACTAGTAGATAAAATCTACACAACATGTATTCTACATTAATAATCACCAAACTATCGATCACGAGCTACTAGTAGCTCACGGGGACATTTTAGGAAGATCGCGTTAACGCTCCTATGTTGTCCATTTAAAGAGAATGACGTTGAAGAGTTCTCTACTTGCATCATGGAACATTTTAATTTTCATAAAGACAATGGTGTATTAGAGTCGGTACTGATTGATTTTTACAAAATGTTTTATCTCTAAAATCGCTTTCTTCAACCTCTAGAAATATTTGGCCTCTTCTGCATGAAGAAAAATACCCAGTTTTGTACCAGGCTTATCTTAATGCGAAGGCAGTGTTCAACTCTATATATCTGTATGAGATTTCTTTTCCCAGAATGAAACTTATTTAAAAAAAATACAGAAACAGACTCACTGATCAATACTTGGACAATCGTATTCGAATGGCAGCTACTACCTACTTTTCCAACATTAAAATGCTATTAATGTTGGGAGAGTATTAATTCCCAACATTAAGATCCCAAAAATAAGATCGAAATTTACGAGTGCGCATTTTACGCCGGGTATAAAAATAAAAGCTTTAAATATGAAAAGATGAGCATAGAAAAAAATAGACTTATATACATATATATATATATATCAAAATATTGTTTATTTAAAATAAATAACATTCCTTATGAACTTAAAGGGGTTGCAACACTAGAAGTATACTATTTTTCTTCTAAAGCTTGGAATAATACCACGAATAAATGACTTCAAAACGTAAGTGCATTGCATACTTGCATTTCAGGTTTCTTCGTAAGAAACTGGGGGCGTGTTATACGAGGAATGTACCTAAAAATTAAAAATTGCTGCTTGAAAGTATAAGTGCGCTTTATACGGCGGTGCGCGTTATATGCCGGATTTTACGGCACTTAAAGTGTTGTTATTAATTGTTTGTTATATAGAGAGTTGTTATTAATTAAAATAGTCATTTCGTTTTCATTTAAGTTAATAAGTCTGATAAAAAAAGTGTGTTATTACTTTTGTTATTTATTACTAACTACATTTCAATTTCTTCCGCATAATTAACTTTCAGTTTCATTTTGTTGTATACAGTTTAATTTATACTGATTTCATATTTACTAGAAATGCAAATTTACAAACAATAAAGAAATGCAATATTTTTTTAAAAAGAATTATAATTATTTTGGTTTGTAGCTCACAATAATATTTGAAAACTGTACGGTAGCTCAAAAGTTTCATAAGTTTGGCGACCACTGCTTTACAACATATAATTCTTGAAGAACAGCATTATTCCCCCACCCCTAAATTTCACCAAAAATATCGAAATATACACATAAACAGAAGATAATTGTTTTTAAATACCACTTTAATCCAATAACTCCTGATTTGAATGACATTTAAAAAGATTAAGTTAACGGTAACATGATCTAACAACAACAAGGAAGATTCTTGAAAATAACGAATTAAGCAGCAAATGTTACTGAAAACAAAGACTGGATGTGATGAACCGAAAACAAGACGTATGATGATGAATTAAGGCTGGCATGTGTTGATCTAAGATCAAATTAACTCATGCTGAGTGGACGTATGACGAATCGATAGAGTACAAGTGATGGATAAACGTGGCAAACGTTCAAGAACTGACATCTATTCTACGAAGATTGCAACTTAGACGTGAAGAATAACCTATCAAGTTTGGAACATAATTAAGATGATTAAACGTTTGATGAGCTTTCTTGTCTCTTTGCCTCTAATCGAGTTTTAAATTTAGGAAAAGATTTTAATCTATTACTGATGCATATTGAGTATTTATACTTAGGTTGTTTACACATACTGTTTATGGATAAGTATGCAGTTTTTTAATAGTTACTGGAAAGAACTTAGCTGCAAAATAGGTAATTACAAATGTAGAATAAATATTCATTGACTTGTTGAAAATATACCAAGTGTTCGAAAAGTATACACGTTGAAATTTTAATGGGCTCAATTCAAGACTGTCACATGATAAAGATAAGCATGTGTTGTTCTTCATTGAATTAAAAACAGATATCAAACTAATTGTACTTGTTATACTTGTAAGACTTGGGTAAAATTTCAAATTTTATATTTCGGTAAAGATATTCAAATGTTATAAAAAATAAATTTCTTTAAAAGTTTTTAAATTAAAAAAATCTTATTTTACGCATGTACTTTTAAATAAAATGCATTTTTTCTAGCTGTGTGAGTTAATGTTGCTCACAAATTTGTATTTTTTAACAGAAAGTTTCTGAAACAGTCAGAAGTTGGCAACAACGAATTACATGAACTGATTAGCTGGAAACACATGATTGCTTTTATCGTGTGACGATGATGATCACATGAGATTTTGAACTGATTGGCTAAAAACACGTGGTTATCATTATTATGTGACTATGGCGTCAGATGAATCGAGCTTATTGCAAGCAAACTAAGATATTCGTTTTTTTTTTTGTCTATTCTAATTTATTTTTATATCCGACTAGCTGGTATACACGTTCTTCTCACGGGGGAATTGAAAAATTAAACAATGCAGATTGAAGCATAAAGAAGTTTTTTATGATTTAATTTTACATGAATTACAAATTAAACAATAAAAGAGCTTTTTGCATATCGCAAATGAACAAAAAAAACCCTATTTGTTAAATTTTAAGTCTATAGATCTAATAGCTGATAAATAAGATTTTTAAAAATTTATAACGCCCCATAACTCTTTGTGGGTTGTTTTTTGAAAACACCTTCCTAAGCTGATCTATACTCAGCAAAAGTAACACATTGTTACTAATTTTGTGTAATGAACGCTTAAAGTAGAGTAAATAATTTATATCTGGATGTGTAATACGTTACTATTATTTCTGTTGTATTTATTTTATGCTAAAATTATAATATTCGCAAGCAACGCCGTTCCTTACATTATAATGGCGATTCAATGGAAGCATAACGAAATGTTGGCGATACAGACAAGTTGGTATCACTTTTGGCAACCACGTTGGCAATTTGGCGATTGAGTGAACGGTGCAGAAGTTAATATGCTGTAACGCTACTTGGTGGGAAGCTGCAACAAAGAGGTTAGCACAAAAAAACTCTTCACAAAAAGTACATATACTTGCCAATTTTTATATTGATCGCTTGAATCGTGTTGGAGTGAAGCGAGGTCATATATACAAAGATCCATTTATATATATATATATAGATAAAGAAAATACAAAAGTTTTTTTTAAGAAGTTTTATTGCACGATTTCAATATGCGCACCATTAGTCGAGCGCAGCACAGCGAGTCTATACAAGCAATGTCTTTCAGACTCTGGTAGGATGGCGAGAATTTTTTTTTACAATACCCTACCTATCGTTATAAATCTTTCATGCCACTTATAAACTGTGGATCTTGAAGGTGGTCGTTTATAGGTAGTCCAAAACTTATGCTGTACATGTGTTACAGATTGACAATTGAAGAAATCTTGTTATAATGTGCATTTTTTCTCGCATTGAAGCTGTTTTGAAACGAGGATGTTGCAAAACGGAGACGTCTCACTATCTATTTTGCATTTCATTAAGCAGAAACATTAATCTTCTCTTTATGGAACATAAAAACCTTAAGTGAAAATTTTTGTTTATTTTTTATGTTTTCAAAGTGTAGCCATACTTTTCGGACACCCTATATAACTTAATTCAAACATGATTTATTTTTAGTAAAATTGTAGAGTTTATGACTATGTTTTATCTGATGCCTATGGACAAAAAAACCTCTTAGATCTTGCTTCAATATCCTTTCTAAGCTTAGAATACAGTTCGTCCTGCACTTTTATTCAGAGCCAGTGGAGCTATGAAGCAATAAGTCGAGTTTTATTTTCTTTTCCTGCCGATGCTCTTTTTTTACTCTGGAAAACATTGAGAGCATCTGCCTGTTCTCTGAATACTATTTCTTATGTGGGATGCAAAGGATTCTCTGATGGTTAGAACATTCAAATATAGAACAGAAACTACAATTTAAGTAACAAAAATTACACAGGAATAAAGGTACGTTATTTATTAGAAAAACCACATGAGAATGATAATTTTTGTTCAATTTTATCTTGTTGACAGTAAAAGTATTGTTGCAACTTGAAGATATTGAAAGAGGTGCATATTCAACTTTATTTAAGCAATATCAAATTATGTAACTTATATTAACTATACAGCTCTAAGCTCGTATACACTCTATTCTCTATTAATATCACATATCAGAGAGGGGAGTTACTATATAGAGCGTATTAATAAAAAAATTTCCTTTTTGTTGTTGTTGATGATTTGAAATCCTCTAAGAATAGGTCTTACGGAAATAGACCCTCAAAGGGGTTTATTGATAAAAAATTTTCCTGTTTTTGATCAATTAGATTTTGACCTAAAATTTGGAAAGCATATTAATTTTATAGAGTAGAGATTCCCTATAAATGGATTTTGCCTAAATCTACTATGGAGGAAAAGATAACGAGTGCATAAAAGGAATTCTACTTCAATTTAAAAAATTATAATTTGGAAGTCCTGTCCTTTTTGAATCAAGAGGTGAGAGTTAAAAGAATTTTTTTCAGTCCATTCAAATGCTTAGTTCTAGGACTTAGATATAAATAATTTATATTTACGTACATATAAGCAGTATATATTCATACACCATCATGAAATACCCAGTGACGCAGGCGGGTGGCAGCTAGCAATATATCAATAAGTAATCATTTTATTTATGTTAAAAACTTAAGAAATTTCCCTTAATAGTTTGAGAAGATAACTGAAAATATTTTGCACGTAACTGTATGGTCACTTTGTCCTTCACTTAGATTTTAAACAAAGTTGACACGACTTCCATGGTCCGATTCTGTCGTAGCACAGCTTTCCGTCTTTGTGAATACGGCCGCTGACATTTCCGAATTAAACTGCGATGTAATCCCAAAAGGTAACTGTCCCGTTATTCAAAGCGACGTGGTCCACTCTGTGCTTAATTCAAAGGACAATGCTTCCGATTCTCAGCCTGATTGTCGCCTTTTGTCAGAAATTCCTCTCAGTGTGTGTTCCAGATATTCCTAGGTATCAGTGATATAATTTGAAACTCTCGTAAATTTCTCTGTTTCTTCATCCTTTTGGAACCAGAATACCAGCACAAGCAAATGTTTACAGCTTATATTAGAGATATTATTAATTCACATAATTACATTTACAAAATAAAATTTTAAAAATTTATTTGTGTTCTAAGACAATAGATTAGCTTTCATGATAAGAACATCTTATTTCCATATAAAAACACATATTAATTGATTCACATTCGCTTACAAAATGCAGATAACTTTAAACTGCTATTTGCTCCGGTTTTTATTTTTGTTGTTGTTGCTAATGCCACCTGCCTGACGTAGTCAGATCGAAGCCCACGAAATTCATCATGGCATTGGGCTATATTGTACAAATGTCGTTAGCCGTAGCTTTGAGCACCATGCAGGTGACAATGCGATTTGGCTCGGTTCCACTCCACTTTTGAGGAAGAACACCCTGGGAGTTGTCAGGGGTTTACCACCTCTCTTCCCCTTCCACCAACCACACGAAAGGACTTGCGGCTCGACGGCTATTTAGAGTACCCCCTGCCGCGAAGGCACTGTACATTTACCAAACATCCATGTCTTCTCCGGGATTCGAACCCAGGCCCTACGCCACAGCAGTGAGTGTCGCTAACCACTATACCGGATGGGCGACTCTTTTTATTTTTAAACATGTTTATTACATATCTTAGTTTAATTTATTATGCTTACTTGTGCTTTTAAAGTATTGTAATTATGATAATATATTATTAGCTACATAAAAATACCGAACCTATGTTAATATTTCACTTGGATTACGCATAACACATTCTAATGCGATATTTTATCTTAATTTACTTGTTTTAACCCCTTAACCGGTTTGGCCAGTAACCAGTTTGCCCGTACGCTGTACAGGCACTGATATCTTCTTTCTATATTTGATTTGCACATATTTTTAATTCTCATAGTGAGATTATAATAGCCAGAGGTTTTAAGAGATGCAGTTTGTCCATGGAACAGAAATACTTCTCATCCGGGATTTTCTTTTTGGTGAAGGTGCTAATTTTTCCTTAAAGGCAGGAATTTATAACAATAAAGAACATATAATGGCAACGCAATGTGCAATTTGATGCTTAAGAAGAAAGGAAAACGGAAAGGTAATAAAAAAAAAAGCTGATATATTTCTGTCCCAATCTCAATATAAGACTTAGTAACATAGCGTGCTTCAGATTGTATGTGTGTATATACGTATGTACACACACACAGAACCCTCAACTGCTTAAAAAATAGGTACGAACATGAAATTTTTTTGCAACTGCGAGAGAAATTCTTATAGGAAATATGAAAAAGTCTTCATTAAAAACCTATAAAAAGCAAACACTAAGGGAGAAAAATTGAAAATTTTTTGCAAAACGCTTTCATTTTTGCATTTTATGTGTTAAGTGTTATGCTAGTTATATGCAATAAAAAATTTGCATTTTTTGCAGCATTTTGGGCAAAAGCATTGACAGGTTAAGGAGTTAAGTCAGCCAGTATTGTTGGTATTAACGACCAGAATAATAATTAATACGATATTTATTCATTATCCCTTACTATACATTAGTTAAATTTCCCTAAAATGAGATTTGTTGGAAGACTAAATAGTTACACAAGAAATAAAACCTATCATTTTCTACGAAAATTTGATCACTTTCTCCAATTCACAATCGAAATTGACAAGAAAACCTCACCAATAGATAACTCTATTTTCACAAAGGATGCTTCAACAACACTAAGGTGCTTAGTTACTTGGCAGATTGCTTACGTGCCGGAGACTGCTGTGTGTGGCTACCGAATTAGCGCGTATTTACTCACCAGACTGGCAACTCCTTGCAGACCTTCAATCCGATCTCCCGAATCAACGCCCCAGCTCATCTAAGGAAGGCAGACATTTGTAGGGGGGAGGATGAGGGGTAGGTCTGCTTCTGACCAAACAAGAGATGCCAGGAGACAAAACTAAGTGTCCGTGATTGTCATTAGCTCGGAAAGGGTCTTTCGGGTTCAATCCGAGAAAGTGCAATTATTTGCCTTCCTTTAAGAGTGGAAGGCCTGAATCCCTCCCCTCTAGGCTCTAAGTGGAGAGTGTAAGGAAAAAAAATCACGAGAGATGACAAGGAATGCCCATTTGCGCTCTCTCTCTATCTCCCTTTTTCGTTTTGTTCCTTTTTCCATCAGTATTTTTTCCCCTTCTCAGAGTTACGTCACTGTATCTTAATCTTTCCCCCCTTTCTTCTCTGCTCTTCCTTCTGACGGTGCCAGAAGTCAAATATTTGAGGACTTCTGACAGTATGCTGCGTATATTTGTCACAGATCCGACGTGGCTTGGATTATAACCGGGAGCTTGTTTTTGTTTGCTGTTTGAATGGAAAAAGGATCAAGATGCGGTTGGGATGGGTTGCAGCTTTTCGCACTTTTGAATTGGTAATTAAGATAAAAGGTGTTAAAGTGGTGAATTTCTTTTTTCTTTCTTTAGAAGTGGGACTGAGATTTATCGGTGTTTAAAAAGTGAGCTCTTCAATATTTAAAAATATTCCAAGAGATGTTATTTATGTAAATGATTGATGTCTTGGAGTTCTATTTTAAAGTTTTAATCTTTTAATGCGATTTATTTTTTAAGTGCATATATTTCAAACTCTTATCAGCTTTTTTGAAGATCTTTGTGCTTTTTCTTGTTTCTGACTTGTCTAAAGGTTCTGTAAATTCTTTTTTTAATATAGAATATTATATATCAGTACCTACAATATTTAATTGAAAAAACATTTGATGCAACCACTTCCTATATCTTTATTTTATTACACAGAGTAAAATTTTTTATATTGTTTCATGATACGTGTGAACAAAAGTAGGATATTGATATGCGTTTCTTACTCAAGGAAGATCATGTGAACAAGCAGAATTTATAAGTTAAATTTTATTTTATCTAGTTTCAAAAACTATTTTATAAAAGAGACATGAAAAACATATTTGTGAATGCATAAAGGATTATATAGGAACAAATATTTTATCAATAACCTTTTACATATTTTCTTTTGAATTATATACGATGTGTTAGATTTCGAGATGTGGTCACCTAAAGATAACAGTCAGGCATCTTTGTATTTATGTCTGCGTTAATGGGTTATTATTATACAATTGAGGTATTTTTGGTTTATCTTATGAGAAAAAAATTATTTATTTATTTTTTAAATGATTTTTGTTAAAGAAAGTCATGTACATTTTTTGATTTATTTTTTAAAAGGAAAGGAGAAACAATTAACGAATTTAAAAAAAAAAAATCCCTGAAATCGGATACAATTGAAATAAAGATAAAGTTTGAGAAAACAGGCCCGTGTGGTTATTTGTTTTTGATGCAGTTAATAATTAATTATCTGCTTATGATGGATATATCAGAAAAAGGTTTTTTAATTTGTATTTTATATGCGCAAATGTTTCTAAAATATTACGCGTATAACCTTCAATGAGATAAATTTATTTAAATGTCATGCGAATATTATTTGTTAAAATGTATTCATTTCCTCTTAAAAGTATTAAACCACATATTTCCATTTCTTTTATTTGAGACATAATAAAATATATATACCATATTTACTCTAATCTAAGCCGCACTATTTTTCCAGTGTTAAAGATACAGAAAAGCAGGCGCGGCTTAGAAACGAAGGCAAAACATTTGTTGGATGGGGGGGAATTGAGTTTTCACCCCTTTCAAAAGGAAAAACGTAGCCCTCCATTCTGACCATTTGCATGAATGACTTATCCCACTCCGCAGTTTAACTCCTATATTCATTTTATCCTAAACACCGTTGTTTGCTCGTATTTAGGATTTTTTTTGTATTTTCTCTCTTTCTTTTAATCACCTAAACATCAAATACAGTCGGAAGTGAATGGTTTTTTAACTTTTTGTTTATATTTAATATAATCTGTAACGCGATGCATTCCCGCCGTAAAAAGTATTACTTTTTTATGTAATGAATTTGTGATTTGTTAATGCAAATATTTTTAAAATATTCAAGATAAATAAAAAACTATTAAAAGGATATCTGTGATTTATAATAAATCCAAAGGATCTTTAATTTCTAACTAATTATTTTTATTTATGCAACACAGTCTGAGTTTGTACAGGAAAATAAAAATCATGCGGATACATAAAAATGTATAATTACAGAAATATAATACTACTTATTTTAATAACAGCCAGAATAACCTTGATCGAACATATATTCAGAATAAATAAAGAGATTCTAAATGTATTTTAAATGCTATTAATATTAAACGAAATCTTATGCACGAAATTCCTATGTTAATAATTCGTATTCAAACATTTGTTTTAAAGATTTAAAACAAGATTAACGAACTTTTTTGGCTTTTGTAGAAATGAATACCAAAGGATAAAATTGTAAATGGAAAAAAAAAAGTGATCGGGTAATTGAAGTTTTACTTAATTAAAAGAATGAAAGATGTATTTTTTTATACTTTAAAAACTTAACTGCTAATTACATGTTTTTTTCTCCGTTTAAGGGTTTTTTAAAACTATAGATTTTTTATGTATTTGTAGGAATTATAATATCAGTGTGTGAATTTGTTAAAATCAATGCAGCTCAAATAACTAATTGTTCTATTTTTTAAAACAAACCAGTTCTTGAAATTTTCCTCTTTTTTTTACGCAATGCATAATAATCGAAGTTTTGGAATGTATTTCGTGTATTTTTAAATGATTTATTAAAAAAAGTCTAAAAATTCAATTTAAAAACAATTTTTTTATATCTTCATTTTCAAAGAAAAAAATACTGTAAATTAGAGTAATAAGCGAGGCTTACAATTGAAAAAAACCGAAAGGTTTTTTTCCTTGAATATTTTTTTATCTGATTTATATATTAATTATATCGATGAAGAAACACCCTCTCTTCTCTCTCTCTCTCTCTCTTTCATAATAACTTTTACGAATTAATTCAATTCATCAATTTCTAGTGAATCTTTTGAATAAAAAATGTAATTAGAGAATTTTTTAGAGTGCTTATTGTGTTCCAACTATTTATGCTTTAACTTTTTTATAACCAAATCAACGACCATTGTTTCCCAAAGGAAGTAATGTTCTGTAGCCTTTTTCAAAAAATGCTGATTCACGATAAAATAATTCTTTTTTTTTTAAAAATTTTGATGTGCCTTCTTCTGACGAAGATAAGTATTTTGATTGTTGTTTCTCCTCTTTTTTTCATCTCAATTTTGTTTTTATGAACTCTCATTAAGACTGGGCAATTTCCGGAATATTATACTATGGCATCAATTGATATTTTACGATATAATGGATCACAAATTATTTTTTTGTACCTATTCAAATGTGTATTGAATTTTAATTGATTTTATTTTTTCTTAAAATAAGTATGAACTGATTACTTCGAAATGAACATATTCAATTTACAATGATGGTATATATTTTTTAAAATTAAGTTATCCGACAATCCTAAAATTGTGAATTTTGCCAAAAATTGACAATTTTTTTATGATTTTATTTATATAGGTAATCTTATTAGAGTTTTATAGAAATACCAAGTTTATTATTTCCCATTCATTAGAATAAAACCTGCAAGTGTTTTAGTAAAGCCAGAGGCCACTACTTTAAACAAGATGTCATGCTTTAAAATGAGTTTTTTTAAAAAAATGGCTCAAACGGGGACAGTTGATTACTCAAAAAGTTTTAAAAATAATTAACTGAACTTGTTTGTGTGTATGTTCTGTATAATACTAGAAGTGTTTTAACCTTCAAGTTTATCAATCACTGTTTTATTGTGTGAATATAATCACTGTTTTTTTAAAGCAATTTCATATAATAACTAAGATAAAGTGCTCTACTTTTTGTAAAAATTAAAATATTTCTTATCCTGAAAGTCATTTAAAAAATTAATAGCAAAGCAATGCATCAAAATTGAAATATTGAAAATTTGTTGATAAACTTTTGGTATAGAAGGGACCTTGTTTATGTAAATTTCATCAGTTTTTTCCCATTTAAGTAATAAGAATTTCTTTTTCTCTTCTAAAATTTAGACTATTTGTTAAAAAATGTACTATATAAATTTTAACACCACAAAAAATCCCCATACCTCAAATTTAAAAAAAAAAGTTGTCGCAGGAGTTGGATACCTTAATATGACGTGCGTGCTACGGGAGGAAATTTAGTGTCTGATTAAAGGAATATATATGAAATTTTTCAGAAAAAAGTAAGATTAAAATACTTGATTTATACTACATAACAAAAAACACTCACAAACATAGAACAAGTAGCAGCCATCAAAGCAAGAAAAGCAGGCGAGGTTTACATGACGTTCACAAAAGTAGACTTTTTTCTTAGAAATCTCGTCAATTAATACTGATGGTTAACTGGAAGCTATTAAAATCATATGATTCCCAGTAAAAGCTTTTCTGATTGGCTCATATACACGGGTGATGCAAGATTGAATCATCCTTAATTTAAAAATGCTGAGAGCTTAGTTTTAAGGAGGAAAGGTGATGGTTATATATCCCGTTAGGTGGGTAAACTAGAAATTACCTTTATGAATTAAAATCCTTCGAGAGAAAATTTAAGGGAATTATATATATATATACCTTGGGTCAGACCCCGTTAAGATAGATTGACTGTATCAAAAAAGACCTCTAAATATTTTAAATGTCTAAAACTGGAAAACAGTTGTCAAAAGTAGGGATGCATGGAGAAAACTTCTGGAGAAGGCCAGCCCCCCCCCCTCCTCAGGGCTGTCGAGCCTTTGAAGAAGAAGATTATATAAATATAATAATAATAATAATTTTTTATGGGATTTTATGTAATGATGATCTTGAAACCTCTAAGACCTTGTGTGATAATTATTTTTTTTACTTCACCCTTTTAACGCAAAATATTCTTTCAACTACAGTTTTATCTGCTTAAAAACAAACTGCCACATTGGCATTTTGTAAAATAAAAAGACGTAGTATTGCGTCATTCAATGATTCTGACCAGTTATGGTATTCGTTAACGGAAATCATAGGATGCGGAAAGAGTTTCTGGTTGAAGCTGTAAAAGCTGAGATATCCGGCAAGTAAAAAGATCGCTTTTGTGTATTTACCCAATGTCCATGTGTCTTTGTTTTTCCGTGTTTCGTTTAGTCGCATTATTTGCTTAAAACAATAAACGTGAAATTAGAATATCAAAATGTTTCTACATCCTTTCAACGACTGTAACAAGATAAAGATTATCTTAGTGAAATGTTTTTATTTCCGTGAAATCGTCTCACATACATATGTAAAAACATATGTAACTAATTGAATCAATTGAGGGACAAATGAAAATGATTGATTTAAAAACATTATTGCTTTTGTGTTAAAACTGAATTTGAACAAAAGCATATTAACTATCATATAAATTGGTTTAATCCGCATTTGATATCATTATATTTCATAGAATCTGGAGAAAATTGATGATTCGGCTTTTGTAATTTTGAGCATTGATTAAGTGACACATGATTTGGTACCATAATTTCTCCAAATAGAAGATTTTGAATTTTGACAGATTTAATATGTGACGACTTTACTACAAGAGAGACTAGTATTTATTAGAATCTCTCCTTGAATACAAGGCTTGGACAAAATATCATTGTCCATGAGCTTGTGATTAAGAGTACTTTATTACTGTAGCCACTTGGTTTAATTGTATTAAATGATATAAATACAAAAATATATAAAAGATGAATTTAAACACGATATTTTTAATATAACTAATGTGTGTTGTTTGCCTAAAATAATATTAATATTTTTTTCTTCGTAAATTTGAATGCATTCCTCTTGGAAACAATCAACAAATATAACTGTCTCGACAAAATGCTGAGATAAAAATATTTCTTTTTCTCGAATCGTGGATAGAATCTATGTTGTTATTTACGAAAAGATCGAAAATAATTGTTTACTTATTTTAATTTACTCAAAAATTAACAGAAAATGGATTTTATTTTTATTTTTATTATTATTTTATGATTACGAATACTAATTCACTATCTTGAGAATATTTTTTCAGTTTTTCCATATTATTCGTAAAATTAAAATCATGTTTATGTGATTTAAATAATGAATAATATTTACATTTTAAAGAAATTTTTATTCTTCTAACTTCTTTTTTGTTTGCATGGAATAATATAAAATAACATGAATAAGACATGCTTCAAATTTTACGAACAAAAAGAAAACTTTGAGAGGAAAAAATATTTTACTTCTTAATTTTGTTTTTTTTTGCAAGAAGAATCTAAGTTTGATTATTATTACTCGAGTTGTGTTATTGAATTCTTGATTTTCTCACATTGTGAAGTCTAATATGGTTTTATTGATTGTTCACTTGCTGAAAAAATACAGAAAAAATATTTAAGAAAATTGGTTTTGTGTTTGCGTTTTGAGAAAATCCAAAGAATAGAAATAACTAAAAAAACATCTAAATAAACCAATCCATAAATTTTACAGCACTGCAAATGTACTTATTTTTTAAAAAAATTCCCTTACATAAAAGCTAAATTAAAAATTGCCGAGACTTCGATAGATAAGATGGATATTTAATATGCTTGATGTATATGAAGCACATATTTACATTATGAATACACATATTTATTATTTCTCAATAGGATTAAGCTTAATGCCTTTTTTCAAAGGTTCGAATTATCCTAATAAAACGCAGTAAGTATTGTTAAGGTATCGGACTACTTGTGATAACTTTTTTTAAAATATGGAAATATGAGGATTTTTTTGCGGTTTTCAGATTTTTTTAGTACATTTTAGCAAAAATATACTAAAATTAAGAAGGGAAAAGAAATTATTATTACTGAAAGGGGAGAAAATGGGTAAAAATTTACAAAAAATAACATAAATGGGGTCCATTTTGTTCAAAAAGTTTATGAACAAATTTTCAATTTTTCAGTTCTGATGTGTTGTTATGTTATTCGTTTTTGAAATGACTTTAAGGATAAGCAATATTTTAATTTCTACAAAAACTAGAGCACTTTATCTTAGTTATTATATGAAATTGCTTAAAAAAACTGTGATTATATTAACATAAGGGGCTGTAAATTTTGTAATAAAGCAGTGATTGATAAATCTTAAGGTTAAAACACTTCTACTATTTTACAGAACATACACAAAAAATTTCATTTAATTATTTTCAAAACTTTTTTAACAATCGCTGTCCCCGTCTGAGTATTTAAAAAATATTTCTAGTAAAACGCGTTTTATAGTATGACATCTTGCTTAAAGTAATAGCACATCTGCTTTTACTAAAACACTTGTAGTTTTTGTTCTAGTGAATGGAAAATAATAAGCTTGATATTTTTTATAAATCTAATAAGATGGTGTATAAAATAAAATAATAAAAACAATTTGTCAATTTTTAGTAAAATTAACAATTTTAGAGTAGTCGGATACCTTAAGTCTACATTTTTTTTTGAATTTCATCGAAATGTGTAACTACAAATTTAGTTTTAGAGAAGAAAAGATGTTTCTAAATTTTACTTTGAAAATAGAGTAACTTAGGAAACTGTAATTACTCAATTGAAATTACAAAAATAAATAAATAAATAAATTTCACTTTAATACTTTTTGAATATATATTACTATAATATGCAAAGTAGACGAAAAAGGATGAAGAGTGATTTAGTTTATATTTGCACTACTATGTAGAAGTACCTTATGCATAATATTAGCTCTTCAGACTACTAGGAACCAAAAAGAATGATAGTGTATTAGTCGTTGCTTCCATTACGTTATTTATTAGATGTTCGCGTATTTTATTTAATGTGTTGTAATTTTCAAGACCTTCAGTATAAGATCTAGTGAACTAACGGGAAAGAATGCTGTTTATTCTTTACTATATACAAACACTCTTAGACAATATTCTTTTTACCATATTAAATTATTTTCATTTTATTAGTTACCAAAGGGTTATTGTTTTGGCTACCAATAAATTGTACCTTTTTATATATTTTTCAAATGCTGTTTTCTTTAATAAAGAATATGTTATAAATATGTTTGAAAATCTGAAAATTATTCTCAAGCGTTTACTGTTGAATTCGTCTATATATAATACATGTTATATTTCAATTGGGAGAAAAATCATTACAAGTAGTTGAAAAATTTTAAAGAATGGTTTTTTTCGCATGAGGAGGAAGAACTCGCGACATTTGGTTCCGTAAGCGCGTAACATACCACTAGACAAAAATGATCACTTCATCCCGAAGGCTGTTACTGGCTTATATAGAACACACCTCCACACACTCTCCTCAACAATGAGTTGGAGGATAGATGAATGAATCATATAGCTGTTATGACGAGCGTGTGAGATGTTGCTGTTGCGTCAAGTGTATCTGACGGCATTGTTTGCTGCGTCAAGTGTGTCTGACGGCTTTGTTTGCTCTTGCAGTGGGTAGATGGCTCCACAACAGCTCAGCGAAGGTTGCGTTTTACTTAGTTCAGAGTCAAGGTCACCCATGAGGAGGATAGAACTCGGTACCTTGCTGATCTGTAGGCACGTAACATATCACTAGACCAAAATGATCATTTCAGTCCGGAGGCTGTTACTGGCTAATATAGGAACCACCTCTACAGGTTCATTTGCATAAGAAATAGCAAATTTGGTTTTGCTCCTTTGAATGTTACTATGAGTTTAAATGACAACATATATATTTACAGATAGCTTTGTTAACTTTTAATTCATCTCATAACAAATAACGGAAATGTTTTCACCAATCTCTATCTTAAGATCATCTAATATATCTTGCGAGGATGTTTCGTAAGACCATAGTTGAAGTTTTTCAAAGAATTTTATTCTATGAAATTTTTTTGATTTAAACAACATTTTTGAATTTTGCCCTCAGTTGTACACACACTCAAATATTCATTAACCAGTATAATTAAACAAAGCGGAAAACGAGGATTTTGGCAAGTAATTTAATTAAGTGGTTAAAACTTTAAATTAGTTTGATGATATGGAATGACCAATAAAAATGATTTGTAGGGGTTTCTTAATATATGCACATTTATTATCGTGATCTTTGTTATATATCGGTCATTTATTATTTGTATATTTGCTAGTTTATAGTTTTCGGGACAGAATATATAGTTAAGTATTTGTTAAAAAAATCTTTGAATAGTCTATATTTATGAGGGACAGCTATCTATTTGTTATGTACTTGACATTTTTGATTACGGTAATCCGTTGGTTGATGATATGCTGTAAGCAAATCGAATATAAGTTCGAATTCTGAGTCCAACAAAGATCACTATTTTGCGGTTAATATATTACATGATTCGGTTAATTTTAATCATTTCAACTTCAAAAGTTATACATTGGAACAGGGGTTGACATTTATGGCACGCGGTACAATTCTCAGTGGCACTCTGCGCTACTTAAATAAATTTGTCAATTTTGAGTGGATGGAAGTAGATAAATTTGTAATGGACCTTATTTGACAAACATTTTCAGAATTATAGACATTTACGGAAATACACGAAAAAATCTGAAAGATAACTCTAAAGATAAATTTACAGCTATTTTGTTATTTATTGAGTGTCAATGCTGGAAAAGTTTAATTGTTTGAAGAGAGAACATTGCATGTACTCTCTGCTTCTTACTTTTAGTTCTACACATCAAAGTAAAAAGTCTTTCCTCATATAAAAATATTTCGAGTTCTCAAAGGAATTGCTTAACAACTAAATGCTCAGAATAGTGTCAAATTGAAAATCACGCATTATACGATTTTGCGATATGAAATTAAAGCGGTACAAACACTAGGTTTGCATTAAAATTTTTATTTAACTGTAATTAAGGAAAATACTTATATTTTACGCTGTCTATCTTTTGTTTTAATAATTATGTTTAAGAAAACATAATATACGTATAATATTTTTTTTATATTTTTGTTGAAGAAATAGTTATATTTTATGCTGTTTATTTTTATGTTATGAAATATCTTTAAATGATCCAAAATTTATATATTAAATATATTTTTGTTATATTAATACAATAAAAGTGTAAATCCAAATTATTGACCTCTGATCTTTAATTTTGCATGCATTATCACGGGAATTGAATTGTTTCAAAAATAACCTACTGTGCGGCACGCTGAATCATATTGGTAGATTGGTTTGGCACGCTACAGTTAAAAGGTTGCCGATTCCTGATTAAAATCTAGTTTTAAAGATAACTCCTCAGGAAATTTTAACGTTTTGGGGATATTTTACTTTGCTTAGGAAGAGTTTAAATGCAGAATCAAACATCTGAATTATCTTTATATATATATAGACAAGCATTCCCAAATATTAAAGTTAGCATAAAAGAAATAATTCGATTTTACATGGATTTTTTTTTCTTCAAAAACCAAGCAATGTCGTACTTTCACAGTAAAATCCTTTCTAGTTTTCTTTTGTTAAAATTACCCAAAGAAAATAAAACTTTACTTTGATATTTTTTTATATTATAATCATTTTACGCTTTTTTGCTCAAAGTTTGAAAAATAAATACGCAAGAAAAGAATAATTTTCATTAAAAGGTGTTGCCATAATTTAAATCGAAACTTAAACAATGCTAAGTAATGAATGCAGGAAAAGTAAGACATAAGTCGCGTAGGTTACGCAGTTTTATTTGGATCTATTTCAAACTTTCCACCATTCACTTCCGCTTAAACTTGCATTTCTGCCAGCTCTCCTTCTATATCTTTTCCATCTCGAAAAATCTCGCTACAAATTTCTTTCTCATTAACGCACTGCGCGCTGCCAACTTTGAAAAGAATAATACCCTGATGAAAAAAGTTACAGGAACTATTTAGAAACTGGGAGGCAATGATTAAAAGATGCTTGAAAAAAAGTTATGAATAAAAAGAAAAAGCGTATAGAACATGTGATGAGTTCTAAATTTATAAGGAATAAATAAGCCTTTTTTTTAAATATCAAGTTGCCCAGTCCTAAGACGTGTGGAGAATATTTAACCACCCTTTTCCGGTTCGTTTTGACATAATCTTCTGCTAAAATTTTATTAATATTTCTGTTATAATTTTTTAAACCCGATTTTGAATCTCTATTTTAATACTGTTTTCAATATATTAATAAAAAAATGTTATAAATAACTTTTTTTCGACTGTCAAATTTGGTTTGATTTTTTCATGATATTTTATATTATACTAGCTGGTATACCTATTATTCACACAGGTGAATTGAAATACTAAACAATACAGATTGAAGGATAAAGAAGTTTTTAATGAGTTAATTTTACGTGAATTGCAAATTAATAAAAATGGCTTTTGCATACCGCAGCTGAACAAAAAATCATATTTGTTAAGTTTTAAGTCTGTAGGTCTAAGAGATGATATGAAGATAATTTTATTTATAACGTCCCCGTGTTACCCTTATGGGTCGATTTTTGAAAACACATCTTCCTCAGCTGGTCTCTGCTCAGCAAAAATAACATATTGTTACAAATTTTGTGTAATAAACGGTACAAATAGTGTAAATAATTTATATCTGGATGTGTAACACGTTAATAATACTTTCTGTTCTATTTATTTTATGTTAAAACTGTAACATTTACAAGCAATGTCGTTCCTTACATTATAATGGCGATTCAATGGAAACATAGCGAAATGTTGGTGATAGAGCTAAGATGGCACCATTTTTGGCGACCATGTAGGAAACTTGGCGATTGATTCAACGGTGTAGAAGTTGATATGCTATAGCGGCACCTGATGGAGAGCTGAAAAAAGAGGATAGCACAAAAACCTTCTCCACAAAAATACATATACATGCCTTTTTTCATAGTGATCGTTTGAACGGTATTGGAATGAAGCGAGGCCAGATATACACAAGCATCCATTTATATATATATAGATTTCAGTAAATTTATTTTTACTTCTTGTGCTGTTTTCTTTTTAGAATCTAAGATAATTTCTTGAAATATTTTTTTCATGCTTCAAAAATTTTGATTGAGGTACTAATTATACAACATTTTTAATTAGTTATATAGTAACCCATGTCTTCTTAATCAGAAGAAAAAATATAAACTCTCTGCTTTTGTTAACATTTGTTAGAATTTTATACATTTTAACATATACAAGTATATTATTAATACTTTTATCTTGTTTATTTTGTTTGTTATCAAAACGTTCTTTTTTCTTTAAATTTGATTTTAATTTTATTCTAGTATATTTGTTTTTAAAAAAATTCACCATTCAATAAATAAATATAAGAGATATTTGTAAGATTTGAATTAAAACTATAATGTTAAAACTCTTGAAACATTAAGATAATAGATATATACTGTTTTAATATATGTAAGTACAAAGCATAAGTTACTTAGTGACACAATTTAGTTTTTATTTATATAGCATATTAATGTCTTTTTTTGAAATAAAATTCTTATTCTGAAAAAATATTTATAAAACAGAACTTTTTGTCGATATTGTAGTTGATAAAATGTTTTACTCTATTGATTTTCTTTTTATCTTTTTCAACTAAATTTATTTTTTCAACGTCGTTGCTGTCTTAAAGTATAAACAATACATCCAGAATGTTAAAAATGTATCTTTTCATCTTTTAACAGACTTAAGGTATAAAGTTTGCTTTTATAGTAAGCATCAAATATATCGCAGCAAATTTTGGTTAGCATAATAAAATACATAGCTTGAGTTTAGTATTTTCTCACTTAGAGTTTATGTGAAAAATAATGTAATCCAAATATATGCGTCTATTGTATATATTTCACACCTTACACATATTTGATGTAACAATTTTTAAAGGAAATAACCAGATGAGAGAACAGAAAAAAAATTATTACAAGAAAAATGCAAGCACTAACAAATTTTTTAATTAAATTCTTTTAAGACCATTGGTTTGTTTTCTGTTTTTGATCAGAAATTTATTTAAATGCTCTAGCAGCAATACATTTACTGTCTTAAAATCTTTTAGCCACTATATCTCATTAAAAATAATTTTTTGAAAATAGTTCCGCTTCACGGCTTAATACATGTTTTCCAAATCTAAATATTATTCTTTAGACTTCGGAATTCCTTATTGATTGAAATTAACAATTTCTAAAAATTATTTTACACTTCGTAATGAACTTCCTGCATTATAATTAAAAAATCTCGCTAAAATTTATCATTCTAATTGGTTTAAGTTTTTTGTTTTTATAAAGTAACTGTATCTAGTTACGTGATATATATATATATATATATAGTATATATATAATCATAATTTCTCTACAAGAGAGAGATGAATAAACATAATTAAAACTGAAAAGAATTGAAATTGCAAGATAACCAGACAACAGAAATTAAAATGAAATATGAAATATTAAAATAATAGAGTTACATATAAAATATATATAAAAGAATGGATGCTATGTATTATCAACATTGCTGACTTAGGACCGCTTATATATATAAATATTTTATATAAAAGTGGGGTTTAATATGTTTTTGTGGCCAGCCAACCTTCCCCCTTTCTGTTAATAATACTGAGCAAAAACCTATTAAAAATAATGGATAGGAAATTTAAATCCATTATGAGAAGAAGGCAACTCTTACCTAAAATTGCATACTTAAACGTAGAGCCGCACTAAATCTGAGTACAATAAACAAGTTATTGCCAGATTCTGGACCCAAATACATATTCAAAGCAAAGCAATGGCTGAAAAGTAGCACTTAGCAGAAGTATGAAAAGAATAGAAATAATAAATTAAGAATGGTTAACATAGTACCATTAAGTTAGGGACACTAAGATTATATGATTTAAAAAATATAAAAACAAGATATCAATCATTGGCATGGCCAAGTAATTTTAGCGCGTTTTTCACATGTTGTATTTTACAATAATGCAACTAATGAACTTTTTACTAACAGAAAGTTGTGATGTACTGTACTTAAAAAAATGATTAAATTTAAATATGATTCGGCTCATCTAGGGCACAAATGCGACCCAATGCCGAAACCCGATGTCAATTGGTTGCTTATTGGCTAAGAAAAAGGTACGACAAAATATGGAACGAAGACGAAGACGAAATTTGCGTCCTAATAGCGCTTTTGTTCCACTACGTGAAAAACGCGCTAATAATTAATTTTATCTAAAATTAGAGAATGGGGGTATCTATAACTATCTAGGAAGAATAATAAATTTAAAATAATAACCTGTTTATAAACTATGAAAATTTAATCCTTACTATTTAGAATTTCATTATTCAAATATCTATTAATAAAATCAATTGGGTAAATTAATTTGTATATATATATATATTTTTTTTTTTTATATATATATATATATATATATATATACATATACAACACACATACATATACATAAATGTTGGTCATCTAAAATTTCAAAAGCAAGAAAGATATTAAATATCAAAGTCAAACTGATTCAAGAGATAGCACATAGTACAAGTACTAATGTGAAATGATTGGAAATGTAGCTTCTACTATACTTTTGCGAGATGATGAGCTGAGGAAGATGATGAAAATAATATATTGAATGCTGTCCTAATGTTTGCTAATGACCGTTTCTATACGCCTGGCCTTCTATACGCCNAAGTACCCACTGATGAATAGAAAAGAAAGTACACACTGCTTCATACCAAAGTTAATACAGTGTAGTAGTGGGTAATGTATACCGGAACAGTCATTCTCCATTCACCGACCAGACATGTTCGATAAACTATAGATTGAGAGAAAAACAAGTAGGGTAAGTTAGCAATGTAATCTGGAGAGCGAAAAAGTAGACCTGTAAATTGCATACCTTGGCAATGCGCACTTGGAGGTGTGGAAGGGGAATCCAATACAATCCCAAATCATAATGCCAGATACAAGACCAGACTGGCAATGCATTGGGCAGCAGTTAAGTAATCTGTTTCTACGGTGTCACTCGACTCTAATCTGATAGTCGTGGAGTTTCAGGAAGAAATGTGATTTGCCTGTACAAACAATATCATTCCGTTCGGTTGCCCAAGTCCGCGATCCAGTATACCACGCAAGCGTTTGTGGTTTTGAGAAACAAAGTTAATCTCAGCAGTAGAAGCCTTGCAGACATTTCATTATATTGTAAACCTCGAAAGGTACGTGTGAACCTCGATTGTTGTGCAACAATCCGTATCTGTTGTAATGTTCCTTATGTGTTAGAATGATCCATCACTGCCATGAGGACAATAGTCCTGTCATTATACGGAGTGGGGTTGAGAGGTTGGTGAAAATAATGCCGTTTGTCAGTAGCTACTTCCTACATTCATCGATTACAAATCCACATCCTTGTTGCTTTTGGTAACTTCGGACACGATCAATTTGTTATTTTCTATAGGCAAAAATTCTTCCTTAAAAGGACTCAGAAACATTTTAAAATGAATCTTGTCTTTTTTAAGGCATACTAAAGTCACTAATGCAAAGCAACCGCAGCAAAAATAATTCCAATTCCTTAAGACAGATCCAGTCTTCCATTTATATAGTGCTGCTTGGTGTTGCTATAAGTTTCTGTGGTATGTGATTAAGCTGAAATGATAACTATTTGCTTATGCTTTTGTGGTATACGTACGTTTAAAATTTCAACCGGTATGGACGCTTCCTTTATGGAATTGCATTTTAGATGATCAGCAATGTATTATTTTGCACAATATTCTACATATTATATTTTCTGCAAATAACATCATTTTATAAAATTCAATATTAAAGCAGTTATCAGATTTTATTTTTGAAGTACTACCAAAATTTAAAAAAAATTACTTGTGTGATAGATTATTTTTTTAAAAAAATTGTTTATTATTACTTAATATTTTGAATATGGCTTCACCATATATACATATAGTTGTGCTAAACCATACAGAATTTTAACAATAGCGGATGTAATGTTATGGAAAATAATATTCGAGGTTAAACGCCAAATTATATGATTGTGGTTCAGATTTAGAAAATTTCTCACCAACAGGTTTATGTGCCATTCTATTGTAATTTTTAGACTTTATATTCTAACATTCCTTCAAGAGTTTTTATAAAGTAATTATTTATATAGATAATTATTAGTTCCTTTGAACAAAAATTCAATAAAATTAAATAAGGTTATGTTCATAAGCACGAAATAAAATTTTGATTTTAATATCTCAATATATAAAACTAGTTGAATGTGTCAAAGTAAAATTATTCAGTATACTTTCTGTTTCTTATAATCTTTTAGACCATTTTTCCTCTGTTAGGGAAACTTAACTTGCTTCCCAACAGACACATTTCCAGTTTTGTAATTTAAATCATGCCATCTAAAATTGTAATGTTTATGCTTTATCTTAGATTAAAAAAAACAAATCTTATTGTCATATGTAGAAGACAAGTCTTATAATTTAAAAGGAAACACAAATTTATTTATCCAGATTTATTCATGGGTTTCATAATAATCTCTAATTACTTTCACAACATTTTATAATTCAAAAGTCTAAATTTTGAAAACTGGAATTCTAACAATTATTTTCATATGTTAATTAGTTGTAAGACTTTTAATCTAAGTGACATTAGAAACCGAAAATTAATTCAAAGGTATCAAATCGATCTTATTAGTATTCTACTTACAGACAGATAGCTTCTAAGTTAAAATGTGTTCCTCTGTTTTGTTATGAGATTAAATTTCATTTATTTGAGTATGCAATGAACCTTGAAATTAGAAAATATAAGGCAGTAAAAAGAATGAATGTATATGACTGAAACATGTTGAATTAAAAAAGGTATTTAAATTCTAAACATCATGTAAATGATAAATGGAGAATTAGCATAATATTTTTGGTGTTGCACTGAAAGATTATTCTAATATGAAAGGATTACTTATAACATTAATTAACAAAGTAAACTCAAAGGAGAATTAAAAAGCTGGCTTTTAAGTTACGAAAGCGTTATGTTTTTTGTAACTTGTCAGTCAATTTGAATTTAAATTATTTTTTAGCTATTAACCTTTTTTTATGCATGTAGATGTATGAGATTATGATAAATAAATAAAATAAATAAACTATTTCAAGCAACTACATTTATTTTAATATGAATAAGAAAGCCCTATCTGAAGTTTTCTAATATTAAAATAATTACTTTGGAATATCTCTCATTACAGCAATTATTAATGTACACCAGTGACTGCAGGGTCACAACAGGGTTCCGTTTTCACTAAAAATCTTTATTTCGAAATATTTGCCATAATAAAATTTTAAACAGCTGTACATTTTTAAGGAGACCCAATGTCTCTTTTTTAGTTGTGATCCTGGGCGTCAAGGTCATTATCACTAAGAAGTATACTCTTTTATAAGAAACACTATTTTCTGAAGAGAATGTTTAATTTTTTTGATTTCGACAAATTCTACTTTTTCATGATAAATTTATCGACAGCTACGAATATATTTTCTTATTTCCGGTCAAGTTTTGAAACTTAGTCTTCATTTCTATTCATGTTTTCAGAAATAAAATCTATTGATTACTGAAAAATTTTTGGAATTTTTCGGGAAAGGAAAAGGATCAAGAATGATCATTTCCTTAAAACAGTTTCCCTGTAATAAAGTCAGTACACGACGGCAATTCGGGGCCTTACATTATCTCTTCGAAGGGAGACGTTTCTGAGAACGGGAAGGTAGACTGGTTAGGTAGACACAGTCACTGGGTGAAAGGTCTGATAAACGTAGCACTGGCTTTTTAAATTGTGGGTGATGCGGACAAAATGTTTTGACCCGTGTACTCATTGAGTGCCTATATCACCCCACCAGAGCCCGTGTAATATCGAATGCAAGCAGGCTACATTAGTTCTTTTCATTGTATCATGCTGGTGCCGTAGAACCGGTGTTCTTCGGAAAAAATGACGCGGTGCCACTCCTATATCCAGTTTTGTTGTTGGGTGCTCCACTGTCGTCGCGCATCTCTATGCTACAGTGTAAAAGGAATTCGCAATAATGATCTCCATGCAAACAATCCGTAGTGCTACAAACTTTATTGCGCTGACTGTGCTGATATTTGTCCTACAAACAAGCCTATTTTCTGACTCAAGGTCAGAGACTTGGTGGTACGATCCTGCAAGATGGCCTGATAACATGTTTGTTCTCTTGGATGTCAGTAAGGGGAGGCCGTTGAGATTCTGCTTATAGTGTAGTATGGCCCACTTTTGAATCAAATGATTCCATTTTCGCATGGCAATCGTTGAATTCTGATCAATGCGGGTAGCAGTATCGCAAAACGATAAAACGTACTCTCAGGCCACGATCATACCACTATTTAATTCTGAAACGTATTGGAAGACGTTTGTTCTTCGTAGATGAGGCATAACACTATCTTCTCTCAACAAACTATAAGATACGATTTCGAATCAGAAACCCGCTACATAATTCTCTTTTTATAATGAGTTTGGGATGCCATTTCTCTCTTCTACTTCATATGATTGAGCTTAAATGCTATTCATTTACAAATTACAGCATATTCTTTTTTTCATGCGAATTTGACGTTTACATCATCTCTCTTTCATATGGTACTTACCGTTTAATGTAGACGTGGCAGTATATATATATATATATATATATATATATATATATATATATATATATATGTACATATATATACATATATATACATATATATATATGCACATATATAAACATATATATATAGTACAAAAAATAAATAAAATAATAAGAGACAAAATTGTATTTCCTACAAAGATAAAAAGGAAAGAAATTGGATTTTAAGAAGCATATCAAGAAAAAAAAATTTGCAAAAGAATATTGCACTAAAATTGGATAAAAACATACAAAACAAGAAATAGAGGTGTAGAGATATTAAAATTCAAAACACTAAATTTATTAAAATTATCGTTAAAAATATAATTTAGTTTTGTAAAATATTTTAAAAACAACAGAATTAAGGAATACAACATTGTTTATATTTTGTTCACATAGGTTTAGCAAGCATCCAATATATATAAATTTTTATTATTATCCTAGTCTAGTTATGCTCAGTAGGATACTGTGTTTACTATTACATTAAACAAACTTTAATTATTTTTTTATTTTAAAATTCAGAAGAAACCTAAGTATTTTGAGAGTGAGAAAGCTGTTTTCTTAATTCTTAAATTAAATATGCACATTTCTAATGAACTTTTTATAAGAAATTTCATATATTATGCATGTATTATTCTGTGTATATTTTTGTATTTTTAACTTGAAGTGTCATAATTACATTTAAGATGCAAACACATTCTTCAAGTTCCAAAATCTGCATTTGTATTTATTCTCATATTCTATTTTAAAAATCCGTTATATTCTTGCCTTTCTATTGTGTTTTTTTCTTATTTTAAAATGCATATTTTGAACACTACAGAAATATGAATTCAGTCTCAAAGGACTTTTTCTTTACCATAGAAAATATTGAAATCTTCCAAGTAATGTTGCTTGTACATTTAAAATTCTATTCTTTGTATATTCTGGGAAAATATTGCAGCAGAGTGAGATGTTTAAAACAACTTTTAGAAAATTTTTATGTTTATTTAAGTAACCAGAAAAGTTTGCTTCATTTATAACGTATGCGGGTAAAAATTAAAACTGCGTGTATAAAATTTTACGGTAATAAAACTAAGAAAAATGCTTTGATTCTTTATCAGCACTAAAAGCGAGTTGTTGAAAGCTTAATATAATTAAGCTTTCAACTTAGCTAGAGAAATAGCAGCTACTGTGAAATTTGTAAATCAGAAAAATAAATGTATAAAATTTTAAAAGAGTATTGAACTTTTTAAAATTTATCGATTCATATGATACGTAACGTTAAAATTGACAAAACATTATTTGTGCTCATTGAGTAAAATTTACATCAATTACCCGAAAGCAGTTCTCTCAAGAGTGGGGATGAAGCAGAATAATTAAGTGCACACACAATTAAATATAATGTATAATGCGAAGTATTATTATACGTATGTGCGCACACACACACACACACACACACACACACACACACACACACACACACACACACACACACACACACACACACACACACACACACACACACACACACACACACACACACACACACACACACACACACCACACACACACACACACACACACACACACACACACACCACACACACACACACACCACACACACACGCACGCACACACACACCATGTAGTTAAACAATAAAATAAAATATATGATTGATTGCAAGATCTATTATAAATGAGAATTTATATTTCTTTAAAATTGTCATTTAAATTTTTATCTCCTTTAAACTGATTAAATTTTAGTTCTTTAGCTAGTAGTCTTTCCAATTTTAAGAAAATATAATGTACTATGTTAAATATGATTAATAAATTATTTAAAAAAATTGCTCTTAAAATTCAGATAATTTATTTTACGTAATCACACAGATGAATACTTCTCGGGTTTCCCAAGTTCGTGAGTAATTCACACGGTTTTAAAATTTGTTGCTGATACAAATGAATATTGTGCCAAATAATTCATCCATTTCATGTGCCTATAAATTTAATGATGTCCTTAAAATAAGCTCAAGGATTACTGAAGCTAAGTGATTGATTTAAACTAAAGGGGAGACCTTTAGAAATGAAAATCAGCTATTTTTTTTAAAGCTGTGCTGGATTTGGAGCTGCATTATTTTCTGATGTACATCGTATAATAGGGCTTTCTGTAGTAATTTTACATATTTGATGTTTTGCTTTCTTTGATATATGTCTGTTTATAAGAAAAGAAAAAAAAGTTTGAATATGGATGCGTAAAAATTATCAAAATAAAGTGGGAAAATTTGAACTTCTTTAAAATTTTTATATATAAGCTATTTACATAGTTATTTCTTTGTAATAAAATAATCATTCGAATTTAGTTAATGTTTAATAACTCTTTCTAAAACGTTTTCAATTGTACTAATGAAATCGTAAACTTTTGGAGGTTTTACTCCAATCATTAGAGCTGAGTGCTAGTACAATAATCAATAAATGTTTATTTATTGGAGAAATAAAACGCACACAAAAAAGTTAAATTAAATTGTTTTTATTTAAACATTCTATAAGTAGTTATCAATAATTAAAAAGGTAATTAAAACAGTTTTTAATCGTCTAGTGCTTTTTTTGTTAATATTTTAATGGGGCCTCCTTTTAATTACATTTATTCTTCTCTAAATGATTTTTTTTATTATGTTCAAATTTTTCTTAACATAAAAGCTTTGCCTAGATCCAAACAAATTTATAATTGCTTATTTGTAGCTGTACGATAAAAATCACAGTTGTTTTTGACTATTGTGATAAATCATTCGAATATTTCAAAACAAAAAAATATGGATGTTTTTTTTTATCTGTAAATAATGCTGTATATTTATCTTTTTTTATTAACAATTCGATTAAAAATCCGTGTATTAACTCTTTATTTATATTTAAATGTGAGCAGAAATTTTATGAAAACATTATTTTAAGCTTTAAATTACAAGAAGCTCAATTTAAACACACATAAAAAAATGAAAATACAATTAAATGACGAAAAAATTACGAATATATTTTCTAGAGAATTTGTTATTGTTATACAAATACATCAAAGGGGAAATTTATACAGTGACACAAAAACGCATTAGACGAAATATAGGTTAAGACGTAATAATGCAACTGTCCTTACAAAGTATTATGTATTTTCTCTTATGTATTTTTTTCTCTTTACACGAAACGAAAATCACTTAACACGGAAAACAAACAAATTTCCCATTTGTAAAATTTGTTTGAAAAAGTTTCTGTATTATTGCATTATCCTATTGTATCACTGGAAGAATTTGTTGCAGTAGATGTTGATAATATGCGCATAGCTCCAATTATGACAGACAAAGACATTTGGGAGTTTGGTCAAGGTTGTAAAAACACCATTGATGCATATTTCGATGACGAAAATGAAATGAATATGATGCAGCTCTTCTTCCCACGTCATCTTAAATGAGAAACATCATGAAAAGTATGCGCAGTTATTTAGATGCATTTTCTAATGGGGAAATGAATAACAAAATTAACGAAATTGAACAATTTGATGCTTAAGAAGACAACCCAAAGAAAAATATCACATAATTTTCTAAAAATAAATGTTTTGTTTTTCAAAATTTTTTAAAATTTTGCATTAAGTTTCATTAAATTCTTATGAATGTTTTTGTTTTATTGATTTTTATGAAATACACACATGCATAAATACATATCTGTGTAAATTAAATGTATTCTAATAAATTGAATTTTATAGAATATACGGTTTATTATTTGCCATAATAACATTAAACTCTTATAACCTGAAAAAATATTTCTATCATCTTAGTTTTGTGCAAAACAATTTTCACCGTATCATCACGTGGGAGCATCATGAAGTGATGCTCCCACAGAAATAGGAAATGTTTGCATTTTGCGTCACTATTCCCTTGAATCACTTTCAATAAAAATGATTATTTTGGGTCGTTTTTGTCGAACAAAAACCAATGTTAAAAGGTTTAACCATTAAATAACTCATTATTCAACTTCAAGCAAAGTAACACATCATTTACCATTTAAGGTTTTTAGCTTATCACAAAAACAAAAGCACGGTATCTACTTCTATATCTTTTACAATGTTTTCATTTACTTTCATCGACTAATCATTGTTTCTTGCACGGTTCATTTTCGTGGTTGGTTTAACTGATAAGGAAGAGCCATCAATACAAAATGGCTTCCACGAAAAGAGAGAGAAAGAAAAGTACGATATTTGACTTGATGAAACAATGTAAACAGCGAGAAGAAAAGGAAACTGTTTGAGGAAGAAGATAAAGATAAGCAAATGGAACGGTTCGACGCCTTCTAACGAAACCAGAGACAAAATCAGCTTCAATCAACTAACAGATAACGACAGATCTGTCTATAGGTTAATTTCCCACATAGGTTGAATTCCTCAATTGTAGCCGTTGTTCGGCCCATCGTATTGAAAGACATTGCTCTATGGTGTGGGTGTTTTTTATTTCACTAAATTAATACATTAACTTAATTGAATGGAATCGGTTAAATCAGTGTACTTTTGTGTAATGCTTTATTTATAGAAAAAATCATTTTATATAAAAGAAAATGGTTCCTTTTGAGCAAATATTTGCCATTTCATTTAGTCCTAAATTTTGGATAAACAATTCAATTTCCCCCCCAAAATATTATATTAATATTTAATTATAGAAATTAATTAATTAATTCATAATAATAGTATTGTATTAGCAATGAATACAATTTATCTTTACAATGTATAAGAACATTATATGCTATATGTTAGCTAATCTGTATGAGTGCTGCATCGTTCAAATATCTAATCTTATAATGTAACCTATAACTTTAGTTTTAGCTATAATCATGAACAAAAAAACATAGAATTTTACATTAAAATATTACATATATATACTAATGAAAAATTAAAAATTCAATATAATTGAAGTTTTTGAACCATACTTACAGTAATTGTCCCCTTATTGTTTAGAAGTGAAAAGGAGTATTTGTAATTATTTTTTTGTTCTTTTAAGCTATATTGAGATGTTCGGAAAGCAATTTCGTTTCCCCCCTACAGGTGTCTTAGTTGCCTTTTTTACATCATCCAATTTTACATTTTAGCCACATTGCCATTATATATTTTGACAGCTGATTAACAGGGCTTGCTTGTGAAAATGTTCGATTGATTATACATAGTAGTTTTTTGGTTGCTGTCTTATCAAATATAAGCGGAAAGCTGGTTTTCGGCATATTTTACTTGTTTACTATGGAAAAGGTAATGCTGTTCAAACAAGAATAAGTTATCCAATGTGTATGGAGGACATGAATTGACAGAATGCCTGTGCCAAATCTGGTTTACAAATTTACAATCCGGCAATTTTGAGGTTGTAGATGCACCACGTTCTGGAAGGCCAGTTGAAGTTGATGAAGACACAATAAAGGCATTAATTGATGCAAACCGGTGAATAGCAACTCGTGACAACACTGAGAGATTAAATTAATAGAACTCGACTGTTCATGATCATTTGAAACGCCTAGGTTTAATTCCAAAAAGCTCGACATATGATTCTTCCCCATTCTTACGGAAAGAAATTAGTACTGTCGCTTTGACGTCTGTGATTTTCTTCTCAAACGCTTAGAAAATGATCCATTTTTGAAGCGCATCATCATTAGGGGAAAAAAAGGTTAATTACAATGTTAAACGTAATAGGTCATGAATTAAGAAATGAACCGGATCAAAACATTCAGAAAGTTGATAATTATCAAAAAAGATGATGCTATCAGTTTGGTGGGGTTTCACTGGTATCGCTTTATTTTAACTTCTACAGGACAACACAACAATAAATCCTATACTGTCATCAGCTGGACAAATTCAATGATTCACTTAAGCAGAAAAGTCCAGAAATGATCGATAGAAAATGTGTAGTGTTCCACCAAGATAACGCGAGATACCTTATATAAGTTTGGTAACTTGACAAAAGCTTTCATACCTTGTATTAGATATGCTGCCCCACCCTCATGTTCTCCAGATCTCTCTGCTAATTATTTATTCCAGTCTAAAAATGCTTTAGACGGTAAAATATTAACTTTAAATGAGGTGGTAAAATTCACGAGGATCAGTTTTTTGCAAGCAAGAGACAAACATTTTATGAGCATGGAATCATGCTACAGCCAAAAAGATGGCAGAATGAACAGTATATAATTAAATAAAATATTTATTCACGATAAGAAAATCTTCTTTAATTTTCATAAAAACAACGAAATTTTTTGCCAAAAAACGGTTAATAATAACAACCACAGCAACTGAGTATAATAATTGAAAATAACAATGAACTTTTCCTCAATTTCTCTAAAAGTTGGAGCAATTTTAATACATTATGAGAAACGAATTTTTTAAAAGTAATATCTCACAATTATTTTAATATCTAAGGAAAATAATAAGACAATGGTTCTCACTTCTAGCATATAAATGTAACAAATGGCTGATCGATTATATGACATGTTTTATTGATGTTCAATTATCGGTTTATTGATAAGCGTATAATAGTGAAAACCAAAAAAATATTGTAATAAAGCTTTACTCATTCGACGGAAATTGAAAAAAGGAAATTTTTAATTTTACACGTGTTATTTTATAGATATAGATAATATCTAAAAATGCAACAGAACATAAAGGAATTCAAAAGAATTTAAAACAGAACATATGTAATTAATTAGTCAAAGCAATTTATTAATGCTATGTTTTGCATTAATAATCAAATTATACAGGGTGTCCAGCCTTAATGTGACCCAATAGCTAATTCCCTAACCGTTCGGTTTAGATATGCACTTCCAATTTAAAAAATGTTTTAAAACAGGTAAAGAATGTTTTTACATGCTTTTTGAACCAAAAAACCTATTTAGAAAAAAATTATAAAAATTAATTTTTTATACGGTCCCCAGGTCCTATCACTTATATTTAGGAAAAGATGCAATGCACAAAAACAAAGTAAACACAAAAAGTTTCATTTTATTATCATAAAAACTGGCCGAGTTATGGAACTTTAAAAAACACATATTTTCTCCATTTTCTGGGCCATTTTCAAGAAGCTACCGTCTCCAAAGTGAAATTAGTTGGAACTCTACCAGGAAACTTTCGCTCTTGCGCGTTACCTTTATGTAAATCATTTTTAAATTTAAAAGCATACGTTAACAATACAACAATTGAGACCTTAAGAGATAAAATTTATTCTGTGCACGTGTAAAACATAGAAAAAAGAAAATATTTTGGACGAAGAAAACATTTCAAAGGCAGTTCCAAAAAAATACACTTATATGCTGCGGCTTCAGTCTGATTTGCTGCGTTTTTGCTGACCATGACAAACGTTAAAAATCTGTTGTGTAGTCTCTTGCAATTGCATACAGTCGTATTCTAATATTACGAATTCTAGTGCGGGAGAACGAGATGTATACGAATGAAGAACACTGCGAAATGGTACTGTTTTATGGGCAGTGTAATTAAAATAAGAGAGAGGCGGCAAGACTTTATGCCATTAAATTTCCCACTCGAAGACATTCATCTTATTATACTATTGCCCGTGCTGTTCAAAGCTTGTATAAAACTGGGAGTTGTCATAGACGTATCCCCTTGTATAGTGCCACACCTCGTCCATTCATCATTATTTAAGTTAATTTGGTCATTCTGATATAATAATGATTGGCGCATCGTTCTACTTTATACTATAATTTGAACGGAAAATCCTGTATTATTTTGCTGCTATCTGTTAAAACAACCTGTTTTAATCTTTTGGTACAAGTGGTATTTCTTTAATTAAATTTTTATTCTTTGCCATACAACAATGCATATTGTCAATCTATGATGTTTACTTCTATGTTTAAAAATAACTATGATGTTTTTCTTTTGCTCTTTCTGTAGATATTGAATTACTGTTCTCTAAACTCTCTCAATTTATATACGACCCCCTTTTCTGAGCAACTCGGATGCTTCAAATTTATGTAGGCATAACTCGATCAATTTTTATCGTAATAAAATGAAACTTTTTGTGTTTACTTTGTTTTTGTGTACTGCATCTTTTTCTAAATATAAGTGATAGGACCTGGGGACCGTATAAAAAGTTAATTTTTGTAATTTTTTTCTAAATGGGTTTTTTGGTTCGAAAAGCACGTAAAAACATGCTTTACCTTTTTAAAAACATTTTTCAAATTGGAAGTGCATATCTAAACCGAACGGTTCGGGAATTAGCTATTGGGTCACATTAAGGCTGGACACCCTGTATATTAAATAATGCAAGCTGTTGGTATTTCAATCCTATCTCATTAGCTAATTACTACAAAATTAATTTGACAGAGAAGATTTATATATATTAATATCTAATTAACCTTCATCACACTATACTTAAGCTAATCTGAGTTCGAAATGTAAATAAGGTCATGTACTATGAAATTAATTAATTATTATAACAAACTTGATTTGCTCACTGGAAATTGACTTTTTGAGCGCTTAAGTGAAATTAGTTTCCGAGTTTATTTGATCGATAATGATCAGCAGTTGTGTTTTTTTAAAGCAATTTAAATTTAAATAATGTTTCACGTTACACAAATCAAACAAGATGTTGAATCCTTGAAACGTAACTTAGTTTAAAAAAAAAGAGATATTTCTTAGTATTAAAAAAATACACTATGAGATTAAATTGTTTTTGAAATATATTTGCAATAATTTAAATTTTCAACGCTTTTCAAAGCCTTCGTCCGCCAGACATTTTAAATTTTGAATATAATGATAACCGAAATGAGAATTTCTAATTACCTTTTGAAAGTTAGATTATTGTATTTATTGGGGGGGGGGATCAAATAAAGTACCTCAAAAAGTCTCCTCAAAATTATTGAAGATTTCTATCCTGTTTTTTTCCTTTTCATACTTGAAAATTTTTTTGTGTGGATATTGGTGATTTATTGATGAGAGTTTCAGACTTTTAAAATATTTATGAATATTTTGAAATGGGGGGGGGAGGGGACACGTAATATAACAATATTTTTTGAACATTCTGTCTATTTGAGATTTTCAGGGATTTCGCAAGATTAAAATCCTTTCCATAAATTCAAGAGCTGATCAATAGGAGCTGCTATACATACTATCACATAACTTGAAAACTGTTTTCAGGTATTGGTAAAAAAGCTAGACATGGGGCTTAATGTATATTTTTCAGTAAAATGGAGAGAAATTAAATCAATGAAATTAATTCAGGATGATATCAATGTGCAACAAAAATCAAAACTTTAAGGCATGTTTTCACTCTTGATCAATATAGGAAGGTCAAAAATGACGGTCTTAAAAATCATGGCTCATTAAAAATATATGTTAAGCCTCCTCCCATTATACAAGTAAAGTAATTTTTTGGATCTTTGTAAAGCATAAATTACATATTAAGTCTAGAATATTAAGACAGATTAAAAATACTGGACATTTGAATGGTTATAGTTTTATGAATTACAGAGTTTAAGAAAAGTTTTACCTAAATAGCAAAATTTTTGCATAGAAGTCTAACGTAACAGAAACCTTTAAGAGTAGTTTATAACTATCATGTCGGTGTGGGGAAGAACGTTTTCATGTTACAGTTGTAGTTATTTTAAAGTTGAAATAATAAGTATTACATTTCAACCTAAATATGAAAATAAAATAAATTTAATTCTACAAATAATATAAAAAGTCTGTTTCGTTCGTCTCTATTTGCCGAAAAGTGAGATGTGAAAAGAAATGGTGAGCGTTTGGAAAATTTAAACATTAGTGTTAGTAAACGATTTTTAAAAAGTTGAGCGTATATACAAACCATCTGTTAGATATTGTGTAGTTTGATATGTGTATTAGTTTTGTATGAATGCCAACAGATGGCGCTGTGAAAATTGTTACACTGTTTTATGTAATGTACTTGTATAATCATTCTCGTTGTCTCTCGTCATTAAATGTTGTGTGTCTAAATGTCTCTCTTGAATGAAGTCTTTAATAATTTGATACCATCCCTTCAAATACAATATTAAATCACCTTTCTCCCTTAATATTGTATAGATTCTTCTTGACATGGACTCTATGAGATGTTGGTAGATAGTAGGAAAAAACCTGAGATCACATTCTATAAAATGCACTTTCTAATGCCTTTCAGATTGGATGATACTGATATGATTATATTCTTGATAATCCGATCGATCTCTTCCCATAGATTCTCTATTAGATTTTAATTTGGCAAATGTGAAGGTTAATTAAATAATTTTAAGTCTTTGTCATGCTTTTCAAACCTTTTGCGGATAAAGTCAACCGCATGACAAAGAGCATTGTCCTGCTAAAAATTTTCGTTCCCGAATATTAGGTCCTGTTCTTAGCATAACTGAGTATAATTGATCTGCGATAAATACCTTTAGATATTCAGACGTTCTTCCACACGAATTAAAGGACCTATGCAATGCTAAGATATCCCTCAAACCATAATATTGCCTCCACCAGCTTTAAGAGGTGAGGCAATGCAGATATTTTTCGTATTTTCATTCTGTTTTCTCCATATTCGCATCTTGCCTCATCGCGTAGCTGAAAACGTGGTTCCTCGGACCGCATGAGCCTTTTACAAGTATCTATTGTCGAATCCCTGTGCTCTTTTGTGAACTGGAGATGTCAGACCTTGTTCACAGCCGACAGGAAAGGTTTTTAAAACAAATAATCGTCTAACATAGTCTATACGGTATAACAAGCGGGAAACAGCGCGTTCTGAGACGCTCGCAATTGTTCCCTGTGTGATTAAGATTCCCTACAATTTAGAGTATGGCTGCTTTTTTGTTGGACTGGACCACTTTCACAATTCTCTTTTACGCGCTAGCATTCAGTTGCCTGTGACGACCACAAACCTGACGTTGATATCCGGTTTTCTGCTTAGTAAGCCACTCTCTGTAAATATTAATAACGGCTGCTCTCGAAAGCTTCTGCAGTGTAGCTATTTTGTTGATACTGGTTCCAATGCTTCGAGCAAATACAACATTTCCATTCAAATTTTCCCTATTTCTTCGCAAGCGACACAGTGCAATTGATGCTTCACTATTCCTGCATTCCTTTTTAATAATAATCTGATTCCTTAGGGGCAAAAACGTGAAGTTATATATATGTGTATATATATGTAACAGAGAGGGTGATGTCTAGGGTATGTTGAATAAAAGAGACGTGGTACAGAGAGTGTCGCTGGTGTCGCCAAAGCGTATACAACATATATATATTCATACATATATGTATGTATATACATGTAAGTTCTACCCCCTCGTACATTCTACACCCCATACATGTAGTATACCAATGATATAAAATATCAAATGATTTAATATTATATTATTTGTATAACACGACAAAAAGGTACACACTTATTTCATATGAAAGAAACTGAATATATTAAAGATTGTATTAAATTTTTTTTATAAGTAATAAATGATTTCAATGTTTTTTTCCGAGTAAGAATTTTTCTTCATTGTTCAATTATATTTCGTATGACTATTTTAAATATTATTTTAGATTTTTGATTAAACTGATTCAGTTCTAATGATAGTGAGTTGAGATGAAAAAATATAGTTGGAATGAAATAGAAATATACATAAAAATTCTACTTTTAAAAGTACTTTTAAATTTGTGAGTAAAAAAAAAATGGGGAAAAAACCCTATTCAATTACGATTTTCTCTTTATATGTAGAAAGTGATACAAGAAAAACTTTTTGAGATAACGTTACTTTTTTTCACAGATTATCAATTATACCAGAAAAAATTATTTCCATATAGAAGAACAATTTATTTTTAAAAGCAATCTGAAAGGAAAATTTTCAATTAAGTTAAAAATGCGTGTGAGGAAAAAAAAAAAGAGCTCTTTTATAATAAGTTCTTAAATTTTTTGTAAAATTAAAAGCCCTTATTTTTATTTGACTATTATCAGAAAGCTAAACTTATTGGTTATTTTGAAGCATTTTTATTGGATATATTAAAGCATAATTGTAAAATTTTTGCTTTCTTTTAGAACTTTTTTCATAAACATTTTCATATTGTTATTAAATTAATATTTGAATTTTACTATCGGGTAAGCATGTATAGTACTATATTGATCCAGGTTAAAAAAAAACTATAAATTTATTTATACGACCTAAACTGTATTTACATTTCTTAAATGGATATTTTTTAGTTATTAAGCTATTCATAATATATAAAATATTTCGAGATTAGGTATTTTGTAATAATATTTCTCTAAATATTACTTGCAAAAATATCTTAAAAATTTATTCAATATTTATGGAACAAAACAGAAGAAAATTTAATCAAATTATATTGGTATACACTTTACTAGATTTCAGAAGATATTCATGCATATATATTAAATGAAAAAATAAGAAATATTCCTAGATAAAATCCAATTAAATTTTTTTATGAATTTGGATTGCATAATGCTTTTTTTAGTAAAGAGTTAGATTAAATGTCTTCTTTTTTACTCATTTAAGAAAATTCAAAAGAAAACCAGAAAATTCATTTCTTCCTTTCAGAATTTTAATAAGAGTTTTTTAAAATTACTCCCAAAATTTGTTTTTTAAATGCAATCAAAATTATAATTTCAAAAGTGTAACGAAATCATTTTACTTTAAATTTTATCAGGAATTTCCTGTTCACAAACTAATAGCTCACACATATATATTTTCTACTGTTCTTTTCCTTTTACTATATGTCAAATATATACTCAAAAAATTTCTCACTTTCTTCTATATTCATATAATGCATATGGCTGCGTTAATTATAATTTAAATTGTTACATACACTGAGAAATAAAATGGTTTTTATAAAAGCAAATAGCTTGAAATTAACCACTCACGTTTTTTTGGAAACACTTAAAAGGATTTTTATTAAAATCACTCTAGTTGAAATTAGGTAATGTTTTATTTTACTAGAGTGGGTAGATAAATGAGTACCAAACTTTCTTGGGAATTAAACACTGGGGTTTCGGCGTCAGACTGACCACCTGACCGGAACATCTTATCATGCACCTCAGTACCCAAAGTCATGAAATCCGAGTCGGACACAGTAGGCTTTGGCTCTCATGAGCTGTTGAACCATTGACTTTAGTTTTATTTTATTAGAACAATTCCTTTTTAAAAATAAAATATTGTAAGCTATCATGGCTCAGTAAAGTGCTAGAAATTACTAAAGCAGTTTTAAGTTGAAAAATGTAAGTCGTTTTTGAATTCAAAATTTAGTTTCATATATTATGTAGCGAAGCAAATTGCATTAAAGCAATATTTCGTGATTATTTTATGCTGGGAAAAATATTTTCAATCACACAGCCATGCACACACATACTCTCACAATCACGCAAGCACTCACACAAATCTATTTGTATAACTAGTTTAGTAGCACATTATATTTTAAATATGTTACAAAACTAAATAAATAAAAATGAAAAAACTTGAATAAAAACAAATATTTTTCTACAATTAATTACATTTGAAAATTCCACCATAGGCAAATGGAATCAAATAAAAAATAAAACATTAAAGGTTAAATTGGTTTAAGTAACATTTTAAAAAAAGGAAAATTAAGGCTATTTATATTTAGGGATACGAATAGAGAACCATATTTATTACCATTAAACTGTTTTGTAATAATTATAAATATCAATCTTCATAATCACTCACGCATAACTGTATTGTAATGAGTAAGCAATTACACAGGATACAAGTCAGAAGCCTGTCTGAAATATATTTGAGCTCATTGTTAACACATTAGACTGTATTGGACCGACTTTATCGGATCACGCGAACATTTAAAATAAACACTTTTATTAAAAAATGCTTACAATTTCACTACTCTAGGTGAATGAGTTATTGCTTTAATCTAATAGGCATATTGATGAAATTATTCTTGCTGATGTAATTACGTTAGTATATTAATTTACAATGATCAAAATATCTAATAGTTTTCATTTAAGGACTTTCAATAAATTAATGAGTCTGTTTTCATGCTCTTAGACAAACATTCCATTAAAGATATAAAATGTAAAATATGATAGCAAGATATACATTGTAACTGTAACAATTAAAAATATCTTATGTAATATCTCCGAGAGCAAGGTAAATATTTTCCATTTATTTCAATTAAATATAAATATAGTATTAAATAGAAAAAATAAAAGTGACATAATTAATTTAAATTCAAAAATCATATGAAATCCCTTATGAGCCCTGAGGGTTTTTACGATGATTACAAAAAAAAAAAAACATTACTCACAGTCATTAAAATATTTAAGAAACAAATCGAATTGGGCAAAAAAAAAATTGAAGGAAAAAAAAAACTTAATGAATAAATAAAAGTTTTAAAAGGTAATGCAAAAGAATAACAATAGGAGTAATATTAAAAAGGAAAGACATGGCTAATTTGAGTAGAAGAAAAACAAAGGAAAATAATTTAAATAAATGTGAGACAGTAAACGAAAAAATAATTAAAAAATGTAGAACGTATACGAAATAAAAGTAAGCAAAGATGCTCTTAATTTAAAAATAATCGCTTGTTGGCCTTTGGCTAAAATTAAACGTAAATTATGGAAAGATTTCGTAACATATTTTATTAAAATATACACTAGAAAATATTTTACATAAAAAATAAATATATCCACAATATTTTACATTACATATTTTGATGATGAGTAATTTTCAAAACCTTCCAAAACAATTTAGTAAGGTATCGATTGAGAAAAAGATACGTAGTAGGAAAGCCTCAGAAATTTCTGTGCATGAAATTTTTTTTTTCAGAACTCATACAGACAACACAATAATAAAATAAAATAATGAAAATTAGTGAACATTATTTTCGCAATTCAAAATCTGTCCTTAAAAATTCATTTATTTATTAACGAGAAAAGATTCATTGAGCCGTCTGGGGGTAGAAATAAAAATTACCCTGTTTTATGGGAAGAAAACAAGAAATAAAAAATATGGAATCAAAAAATAAAAATAAATCCAATTAGTCCAAATTAAAAAAGAAACTAGTAACGGAGATGATAATTAATTATAATTACTCCATTCTTACCTGAAGGCTTCTGAGCTAGTACAAAAATTTCATCCGCAAATTATGACTAAACAAATACCGAAACTAAAATATCTCATAACGAAGGGAAATAATGAGTTACTTCATTTTTCTAGCTCATATTGGTTCACATTATGAAAGCTTGTCAAAAATAATTCAAATTTTGATTTTTTATTACTAGAATTACCGAATGTAAGACTGGTAAAAGAAATTAGGCGTTCTATATATATATATATATATAAAGTTGTTGCAGAATTGTTACTAAACGAGCAAATACTTTTTCATATTTTTCATTTCTGGTTGCAACGAACTTGGATCATTCGTAACTTTTTGTATTTCATGTTATTTTTTTCCTTTTCCCAAGGCAAACAGATAGTTCCATTTAATAAAAATTGAAAACCGGATCAAATATTGACTCTATTCCTTTTCCTTATATTATATCATTAATTGCTGCGGCTAACTTGGTTTAACTTGTGTGCTCTGGATAATAAATTTCTTTTAGACTTTTATATTTCTTCTTCTTGGGTAAGGTTCTCTGATGGTGGGGTCATGTATGATTGTAATTGGATGGGTGAATTTCTTGAGCGAATTCTTGCTGAGATAATTCCGAATAGTCCGAATTTCCCAAACTAACTTGCTCTGATTTCGATGAATGGGACAGAGAGAAAATGAACTAAAACTGAAATTTACTAAATTTAATTAAAATTTTCTATACGTTGAAAACGAAAAAAAGAATCTTCAAAAATTCAAATTCTTGTTTTAATTAAAATGGTGGTATACTTTTATGTATACAATGTTAAAAAATATAAAAATGTGAAAAAATGCTTAGGAAGTGTTTTATAATACATTGTTATGCAATGAAATTAATGTCTATAATGTATGAGTTAATTAAAAAAAAATCAGTCGTTTTTAGAATAGCTTCTTATATTATCGTTTTGTTTACTTTAAAAATAGCTAAATTATACATTTTTATAAAGAGCCTTATTGTAAAAAGAACCTTATTTTATAAGAGCCTTTTATACTGCCTTTGATGGCGAGATTGAAGCTATTGCAGTAGTGGTAGAGCAACTATCACCATGAAGTTCCGAGTTCAACAAGACCCTTATCTTTTCCGACTCCAAATCAGCATTACAAGCTTTATTCCAAAATTACCTCTGTAATCCACAAAGAATTTTAAAATGCAGATCATTCTTAAAAGATTTTCCTCATAAAATCACTTTTCAGTGGATACCGGCTCTTTGAGATATTGCTGGGAATCAGCAAGCTGATTTTCTTACTAAGAAAGGAACCCTTGTGAGAGAGATCCAAAGACCTGTATTTTTTAATATGGCCTTTAAACATAATTTTAAAATGGAAGTTGTGGATATGTCGAAGGACAAGAACTAGGCAATCTTGAACAAGAACCCCTCCTGGGTCCCTGGGGTACGTAGAAAAGCTTCGGTAGCTCATTTTAGACTTTTGACATGACTGTCTGAAATCTCATATCTACATAGTTGGTATCAGCGAGTCACCGTACAGTACTTACTCTGTGTGACTCTTGTCAGCCTATGACCGCGGAACATTTGGTAGTGTGCCCTGAACTAATCAGTCTTAATTCAATTACCGGAAAACATTGGAAAGCGCTTGCACTAATGGTATAGATGCTATTGTAGCGTGTGGCATTTGTAAAATAAATAAAAAATATTTTTAAAGAGTTAATTTTTTATATTTTTGTTTTTATTAAGCCAAATTTTATTAGTTGGTATTGTTTTATATTAGTTGAAAGGCAAATTTTTAATTGTTGAAATAACCGGAAAAAATTCTAAAATGTTGAGGAATGTTCAGTACTGAATAAAAATATAAAGACGTACGCATAAACATTTTCTACAAATTTCCATCAAGAAAACTCATTGAAAAACTGGAAAATTCAATTTTAAAAGTATAAAAAATAAAACAATCCCCCCAGTTTCAAAACTGATTACTTAGATTTGTTGTATGTTAAATTAATTTATTTTAAACAAACTTATATTTGATTCACAGCTTTATTAGAACAATTAAATAGTTTGCAAGAAAAACGGAGCTCACATAAATATGAAAGAATTGTTTCTTCATATTTCTTTATCGAATGAAGTCAATGAATGCCCTAAAAACATTGTAGGAGTTTTATTACTGAGAAAATTTAAACGCATGAAATTAAAAGTTCAAACAAAAGTTGAATAAAAGAAAATTTATTATCAAAATTCCGTGTTTGGTATGTATATGCGTTTCGTACAAAGAGTCTTGATACAGAGTTCTGCCTTCAATGAGAAATTGCCAAAGGAGAAACATAGGTTAACTAACAAAATAATTAATTGGGTTAATTGGTATCTGTAGAAAATTCTTCGAATTCTTACAGTAATAGTCGGT
>BMAO01014820.1:0-29286 GCA_019973975.1 Trichonephila clavata | reverse complement strand
GTTGACAGGGGAAACTTATTTTTCAACTTACCCTCGTACCTATAGCAAGTTGATTAAATTTAAATATTGTTCCAGGATATATTTTTCTAATAATAGAATGGAGTTCCCCAAATGCCTTGTAGTTCGTAGTGTTCCTCAATTCAAACTGTGTTCCACGGAACCCCGGATTCCACGAGTCATAATAAAAAAATTGAAAAGAAGCTTATGCATATGTATGCAAAATGGATTCACGTTCTCTATGAAATTTGTATAATTACAAGTATCTAAAGCGCATCTTATTAATCAAAACTGAAAATTTTATTTATATATAATAACTTTAATTTGCAAAATTTTAAAACTTTTTTTTGTAATATAACAGAAGAATATTAAAACACGTTTTATCTTTGTATATATATACTTCCTACTAGATTGTGAATATTCTATTGTTTTTACTACCTTGGGTTCCATGAGATAATTTTATACTCGTCAGCATAATGTCTAGCAAAACTAAATAGTTTTCTAATGAAAAATGCACCTTTTTCCATTTGTGGGAAAAAACACGTAAAATGAAAGAGAGGAAAGAACTTATCGATATATCAACAAATTATAAATTGGATTTCTTTTACGTGACAATTTTAATATTTTCTGCCGAAAGTAGTTTAGTAATTGTAATTCTTTTTCTTAATATTTATACGACCTTGAAAAAGAAAATGTGTAATACTTTTAAACTCGTTTTATAATTCAGTCTAAGAATCAGTGGCGTGCACATACCTCTTTTTTGGGGGAAAGGCGGGTACATTCTAAAAAACACGTAGACCTAAGCGCCAGGGCATAAGCTCTATGGCAAAAATTTAAAACTTGTTGGTCTAAGGAGGGAGATTGAACCCCCAAACCCTCCCCTTGTGTGTGTGTGTACGCCACTACTAAGAATTAATTGTAATTAATTCATTCTCTTAATATTTGAAGTTAATGTGTGTGTGTGAGGAATCCCAACAAGATGGATTTAGATGCACAAAAAATTGCTATACTTATATTATAAATCTATTTAATAAAATAAATCGATTTGTGTTTGATCTCTGTAAAAAACAAACTATTGAATGGATTTTAGTGCTATTCAATTAAAATAATATTTACTATCTGGATTGGAATTAAAGCTTTGTCTGAAATTATAAAGTCAAGATGTCCATCTTTCTTAATTAATATACTTTCTTTTTATTATAATCTTCATTTGAAAATATTGAAATAATGATATTCATAACATTTGTATTCAATTTTCTTGTTGATAATAAGTGTTCCAAAGTGAGAGAAAATTTTTCCTTCTTTCTTGTAGCAAGCTTTTACAGCAAGTTTTCCTCGTTCTGATGCACAATTATTCCTACTTAAAAAATTCAATAATAAAGTAAGTTTGACAATTTCAATTAACTTGGCAATTGCTCGATAATTATTGCAAATTTGAATTTTTATACGGCTTTCGCTGCCAGCAATACTCTTAAAAATTGAATTTTTTTCAAATTATACATAGTTTATTAACTGAAAAAATAAAATAAACGAGTTTAAATATATTTAAATAATAAAAGCTACAATGCCATTAATTTTAAAAATAAAATTGAGAAAACATATAGCACACGAACGTATATTTTTTGCGGCAGTTTTTGAAAAAAAAAAAAAAAAAAAATGAATATAGAGATTTTTTTAGAAATATTCCCAAATCTTATATTGGAAAGATAGCTGCATTTTTAAGAATAACATTAAAGCTACTTTTGTATTTGTATGAATAAATTTTGAAAACCGAATGCATTGTAACATTTAATTTTGACTCTTATCTCTTTACTGTGAATGTGGTGTGGCAGTTAGGGAAGGATGTACCATCTTCCGTCATCCTCTTTCTCTTAAAAATGTGTAGAGATAGTATTTCCAATAATCAAATATCAAGCAACAAATTTTAAATTAAAACAAATGTAAAAATTGTTAATAACATTATTCAAGAAAGTAATAGAGAGAGAGTTATATACATATTGCACTATAAAGCTGCACGAGCGCTATTGGTGAAGGTCCTCAAAATTTTGAACCCTGGTCATGTAATGAGGACGACACCTCAGCTGTCACCCACTTCTCCTAACTTCCACACCACACCAACGGGAGGACTTTTGACCCTCGACATATTTAACGTGCACCGGCCTCTTTGCACGGCGGGTCTTCAGCGGTACCAGGCTCAAACTCATGATACGCCAGCTACGAGAGGGTGACCTTGACCACTAGGCTACCACGGCCTAGTGGCCAAGCTGCTCATAAAAACTGGATCATAATTCGATTCAAGGGAATTATAGAAAAAATAACAATTGAGAGAAGCTGAAAAGTTTTATTAATATTTCATCAAAAAGCTTCAAAATTAAACAAAAAAGAAGAAAAATTTCTTTATTTTTTATTGAAATAAATTTTGCAGTCAAAATAAGTGTTTCATTTTAAAATTTTATTAGCATATCTGTCTAAATCAAATATTAATCTTTAACTTTAAAATAAAGAGTAGTCAAAAATAGTTTTTTGAAAATATTAGAAATAACACACACACACACACACACACACACACACACACACACACACACACACACACACACCACACACACACACACACACAATATATATAGCATTTATAAAGAAGTTTAATCGTAAAAATATTAAAAATAACAGTATATGAAAATACACAGTAACTAGAAAATAGTTTTATTGAAAAAAAATAAAAACTTTTTATATATATATATATATACATAGATAGATGTATAGAAAGTAAACATAGTATGCAATAATAAATAAAGATAAAAGAGAAAAAGTTTTAAAAATTTAGTTTATTTATATATTTAATACTATCTTATTAAATTTCAACAATTTTTATTTCATGTTTAAATATAACGAGATCTCCTTTAAAAAAATACCAAGTGTTTTTTTTTTTTTTTTTTTTTTAAAAAAAAAAAATTAGAAATTTTATTTAAAAAAAAAGAATTATATATGTAAAGGAACTGTTTTTTTTTTTTTTTTTTTTAGCACTTAATATACAAACAAATTTTTTATATATATCTTAATCTTTTCAACTACAATCAAAATATTGTTCAAAGACTAGTTCAAAATTTCTAACCTGAAATAAGCCCAAAACAAACATTAAAAATTTATTTTTTAGTGTATTCTATTTAAAATGTGTAATTGTATTTCGAACTCTTTTTTTTGTGGTGGAAGCGCACAATTTCTAACTCTTTTACTCTAACTTAGAGACGCAGTCAGACGTAAGAAGATCCAACAGACGGGCAGCCGCATTTGAATGATAATCACGCTGCTTGGCGTGTTTCGAAGCGTTAAAAAGCCCGGGTTTCTGAAAACTTCCCGAATAAAAGCATAGCTTTTTGAAAAAAGAGTGATATTTTTATTTTGTTCCAATTAATTTGTATTTTGTAGAATTTTCTTTGAAAAAGTTATTTAAATATTCCAGTACCGCTTAAATTTATCTCCAATCAAGCAATCACATTTAAAATTATTCATGTCAGTATATCCAGTGCTTTTTAAAGTGTAATAAAATTATTTGAGGTAAGAACCCCCAAATTTTTTAATAATAAAAATGCTATCTACATCATGTTTAACATTTCCGTACATGTTTTGAATTTCACACTCACTTTGACTTGAAAATATTTTGATCAAATGTTATTTGGGTTTGGAGAAGCATAAAAAAATATGTTTGAACAAAACTTTTTTTTAAAGTTAAATCACCTGGAAATGAACTTGATGTGTGTAGCAATCATTTTAGTGTATTCTGAGATTTCGTATATGAATAGCTGGAAATTTTTGAATAGTATATACAGGGTGCAGATTAGTGATTGACAACTTTTCAAATGACTCGAATATTGTTGGGTGAAACAAAAACTTTGTCAGAACAAAAGCGTCATCAGACAAATAAAAAAGAAACGAGTCTTACAGTAGTTGCATATAATGTGTAACATCTGATTTGTTATCATGGTAAATACGCAATAGTGACTAATCCTGAAAGAAATGAATCAGTTATGACTGGAAATAATTTTCTATTTTTTATCTTCAATGAAAATTTTATTTAATTAACACAAGGAGTAATGCAGTTTTTTATCAAAATATTTATTGTTCAATTTTGGGAAGAGCGGAGACAATAGATTTATGAAAACTTAAGTATGACACATATACTTGTGATTTCAAAGTATTTAAAAATCGTTGAAAAACGGCGTCAATAACAGTACCACTGTTAGTTGTCGAAACATTTTGATTAGTGTTCATTTCGAGCTTGAGTTCATCTTTCAGAAAAGCTATGAGCGGCTCAGCTTCTGGCAAACTGAAGTTAATGTTAAAATCACCTCTCAAAATCATGGGAAGCGAGTGATAGTTTTTTTTAAAAGAGCAGAACCACCTTCGGTATATGGTAACAGTACAAAATGCAGGAAATCTTTAATTTTTTTAACTGTTTGATTCGGAGAAATGTATGCGACCACCAAAATGACAAGACTTGCTGGTATGTGCGGTAGGCGGGCGTCTTAATTGGTACTACAGTTGGACCCCGCGACGAGGCTAGCGAAGAGACACCCCCAAGGCGATGAATTGGTCAAATCAAACAGCTCGTGCTTCCTCCGACTTCCTGCTACGCATTTCCGTCCCTGGAACTAGTTTGATATTACGGGGCACGGCGCCAAACGCTGTTTGGCGCGATAAGGATCACGCCAAGCAGCGCATGCCATTGGAATGAAATTCAAGATGGCGGCCTAGCTGTAAGACTCGTCAGGAAAATAATTTTAAAGAACTGCTTTGAAAAACATTAAAATCGATTTCAAATAAAGAATTTAGGAATAAATTGAGACTAACCAAGATCAATAAATAATTAATATCAATATTATTAAAAAAATCATATTTACTAGTAGTAATATTATGCAGTATACAATAATCTTGTAATATGTTATAGAAATGATTATATATAATATTCATATAATACTAAATAGTTATAATTATTAGATATTTATATGGTATGACTTTTTATTATTTTATATAATAATAATCACGTAATATAGTTTAATAGATTCTATAAAAAAAAATAATCATCCAATTGTAATATAATAAGAATCGTACAGATATAAGAATACTCAATTAACATAATTATAAAAAACAACAAAATATTAATTGTAAATAAATAACAAAATAATAATAAATAAATAACATAATACTTTGAAATAAATAAAATAATAAAAATAAATAACACATATGTAATAATAATTATAAAATAACAATTATTACAAATAACGTATATTATATGATTATTACACATTCAAATAATTTTTTTTACATTATTAATAAAATAATTACATAATATATATTAGAATTGATAATGAATAGCAACTAAAAAGTACTGAAAGCTTGCTATGTTCCAAAAACTACAAATTTCTTCAACGAATTTCATCGAACAAGAAACGAAAAAAAAATTTTTTAAAAGAAAAATAAATTGAAAATAAACAATTTATAGGAACAATTAATAATATAACAGTCATTCTTTTTGTTAAAAAAATATCCCAGTTATCACCAATGATATTAGAAATATCCATATTCGAAAATAGCATTAAATAAAACAGAAGACTGAAATATAATTTGAATCCGGATTGCAATGAAAATGATTAAATTGTAAAAGAAATAGAAATAAAATCGTCTGAAATTAATAGGATTACCGTGGGAACAGAACCAATAAAAATTATTTCTAATATATGTTATCTCCATGGCAACCAGATCGCCAGACGATAACAATATCAAGGTAACTATATTGTAATGTTATCGCCGATCTTAGCGAACATAAACAAAAATTTGGCGTGACGCCCCGTGATATCAAACTAGCAGGCCGTCCCTTTTCACGGAATCACTCCAACAAATATCCAGCAACCGAAAGTAAACATGTTACACATAAAAAAAAAGTATTTTATTCCAACCAAATTCTTAGTAAGGAATAAAAAGTAAATGGTTTGTTGGCAGATTTGATGTGTGAATCAGGATGCGTTACAAAAGATTTACAAAAAAATGAATCAATTTTTCCTTTTATTTCTGATAGTGTTTTTGATCAAAAATACGTAATGTTTTAATTTAAAGATGAATAAATGTTTGGCGTTACTAATCATATGTTGTCATGCAAATATTTTTGAAAATAAGCTAATTTCTTAAAAATTCGATAAAAATTGGGAGAGAAAAAACACCCCATATTTTTTTGTTTCATCATTACTACATTAATTTATATTTTATAGTATTTAGAAATAAAAGAAATTTAATTGTTAAGTATTACTTAGCTTTCTTATTTATTTGCAACACTTTGTACACATGTACGAGAATAATTTATTCTGTTGAAAAATCAATTTTTAAAGTATTTTTAATAAACATTAAAAGAGAATGTGAAAATTGTGTTTTATTTTTCATGACTTATTCATAACACTTTGATATACTTTAAAATAACTGCCCTGATGGTTAAGATCTCTATGTAAAACGAATTGCACACAATTAACTATTTCTTGCAATATATTCTTTTTAGAAGTAATTCAAAATGAATCAAGATAAAAATCCATCATCTATATTGGAATATATGTTAAAGGTTTTGGATAACTATAATGTTATACGAGGTAAGGTATATTTCAATAAAAAATTCAAAACTTTCTTGTATTGAGTTATAAAATAACCTTTAGATAACTTGCTACTATTATTGGTATTTAAAATAACGCATGCAATTCAATGAAAATATTACTTTCAAATGCATGTATACTATTGTTTCACTACTGAACTTCATAACTACTAAATTGTATCAATTGTAAGGAAATATAATGAACCATTAGAACTAGTAATAATTTGTGTTATTTTTTATTAAGTAGTATGTTTAAAATATTTTTAAATTTTGGAAATAAATTATTTGCTTGAGAGAGATTAAAGAAAAAGTAATACAGTTGTACTCAGAATTATAAACATTTTGATGGAGGAATGATGGATTCAAGTCTTGATTTCTCACCATCACGTTTTATAGAACAGTGAAAACATTTTATAGAACAACTACTACTCATTTAACAAAATTTATTTCATAAATGTTGAGAAAATTAGTAAATCAGAGATGCATTAATTCAGATAGTGTTTTTATCACTCAGTTTATACAAAATAGGAGATTCTTTTATTGTAGCTTCTATTTATCCCATCTAGTGTTAACTAAATCAAAAATAATAAAATTTTACTTTTTTATTTAACACTTGCCACACTTTTTTTTTACATTAGTATATTACCATGGCACTAGTTGCCACTTTTTTGGTTTAGATGTCTTTTGTGACAATATGCTAATACTCTTCTATCTCATCTTCACTTGAAAGCTCATTAGCCTTGGAGTAGTTCCTTTAAACAAATTTCAATTTACTATGATCAGATTAAAAACACTTAACACTGCTCTGCAAAAAAGAAAGAAAATTTGGTACTTATGTATTATCGCAACCTATTAGTGACATTATACGAAAAGAAGCACCTGGTTGCCAATTAATTGCATACAACTTATAGGAAATCAGGGCTGCCAACTTGACGAGTTATTAATATAGTTGGTAATTGTTGCGATAATACATAAGCACTGAAAATTTTTTTAAAGTGTGATACTATTCCTGCAGATTGTTATATGAATTGGCCTCCTGAATTTGAATATGACTCCAATTTTACTTTATCACCCACCATTTTCTTGGGACCTTCCCCCATCTTTTTCACTGTCAGTAATTTTTATATCTGGGAATTTGATTTGGAAAGAGGAAAAGGATTATTGTAATTCTTGAATGTCTTCTGAGGGGTTACACAGGGAAAAAGTTCTAAAACATGAATATACAAGTGGATGGGGAATATTTCTCCCTTAAATTAAAAAAAAAAATCAATGAAAGGATTACGTTTTTCTGTATGTTTTTTAGCAATTTTTTCACTTATTTTCTGCATGTTATAGCCAATTTTTTTCTTCACCCAAATACCTCAAGTAATAAAAGTATATTGCAAAAATCTTGGCAAAATGTGGATAAGGGCCTTGAAGCCTTCACAAGAAAGCTTGGAAGATTCACTATACAACATTGTTGCTCTGAATAACTTCTATACTTATTGTTTTGCATAGTTGTTTCATTCATATCCCTAAAGTATGCAATTGGGACTTATGGAAAATCATTCCCATTGGCCAACAGAATAAATTTAAAGCTCTTTTTTGATGAGTCTAAAAAAAAGTCTCCATTTGAATAGATCACATGGCATCTCCAGTTCCATCATCAATTCATTTGATTCAGGGCAGAATACTATGCTTTCATCTTCCAAAAGAAAGCAATTTCAGGGCTGAGTGTCTAGTCTTAAAAGCATTGTGTCAAGTCTTTTATGCCCTTTTTTGAGAGATTCTACTGCTGAAGTTGAGATTTATTCTTAGGTTGGAGTTGAAAACTAATAAGATCACTCAGCTCTGACTGAGTAACAAGGTGAGGTTGATGATGAACTAAATCAGCTGGATATTCATCATAATTGGTGGGCATCGATGGTCCCAGTTGAGACTTAAAGCTTAGAAATCCATTTCTGGCTGTAGAAAATAGATTTTGTGGTCATAGTTATTGGTAGAAATTTGTTGCGAAGAGCTTGTCTTACAACTGAAGGAGTGTAAGGATATTGTATTGCATGCTTACTTTTGCTAGACAACTCGATTAGGAGATGACAACTAGGTTCATGCCAAACCATAGGTGCAACAAAAGGTATTAATTTCTGGGTACCTTTGAGTCATTTGGTCAAGCTACTATATTAAGTAGTTCAGCATAATTTTGGAGCCTTATCCTTGTTCTGATCGCCTACTTGGAAATGAAAGTAAAAGTTATGAGCAGAGTTTAAGGATGCTTAGAAAGGGGGTTTTGTTGCACTCTTAAAAAGTCAGTTCACCACAAACATAGCAGGAGCTATCTGAATGACTTTTATACTTGCATGGCATAGTAAAATTCAACTTTAAATCAATGCTCAGTATTAATAGTAACTTATAACTCATATACTATAATTCATTTTTTAAAAGCCAAAGAAAAATAATTGGATTGTTTTATAAAACTTAAACAATTTGGAATCAGAGAATAAAGAAAAGTGGCAGAGATATTAAGAGCAGCAACATTGTATAGAGATACTTCTACACTATCTTGCAAGAGCTTCAAAACATCCTTTCACACCCTTGTTTTAACCACCATTGTTTCTACATATTTTTATGATTTGGGAAGTTTGGATAAAGCTGAAATATGCAAAAAATAAAATAAAAGCAATTTTTATTCATTTTTATTTTATTTTAAAGGAGTAAAATCACCTTTGCTGCTACTGTTCATGTTTTTCAACTTTTCTCCTCTGTAGCCTCTTAGAAGGCATTTAATGGCTAAAATAATTCTTCTCCCCTTCCAAATTCATGTCCATAAAATTACTGAACAGCAATAAAAATAAAGGAAGGGACCTCCAGAAAAATAGTGGGTGATGAGGCAAAATGGGGATCATATTTGGATTCAGGAGGTCATCGTACATAAGAATTTGCAGAAATGATGTCTGGGTTGATTTTCATGCAGAGCAGTGTTATTAGCCTGAGGGTCCTTTTCAACTTAGTTAATCAAGATGCATCAAAAGCATATGTCTTTCAACAGCTAGGTAATTCAGTTTATATGTCATGGCCACATTAGCCAAGTGGTCTTGGAATCGGATCATGGCTAGCGTGCCACGAGTTCATCCCAGTACCACAGAAGACCCGCCGTGTAGGGGAGCGATGCACGTTAAATCTGTCGAGAGCTCAAACATCCTCCTGTTTGTGGGGTAGTTAGGAGAGGGGGGTGCCAGCTTAGATGTCGTCTGCGTCACTTGACCATGGTTCAAAATTATGCGGACCGTCGCCAAAAGCCCTTGTGTAGCTGAACAGTGCAACGTTAATATTCACTCACTCAGTTTATATGTCCAAGCCTAGATCAATAACTTTTAGTATGATGAGGAAATGGATTATTAAAGATCGTTACATGTTACATCATAGAACTATTGCTTAAATATTATCTCAAACAAAAACTTTGACACTTTGCTAATAACTCAATTCAACTATGACACTTTGCTAATAAATTGACAATGGATCATGTGATGTAAAGTTGACTATGGCACAAGCATTAAATAAACTTTTGCATCACAACATTAAAATTTTACTGTACCTCACTCTTCTTTAAATCACTGCCAGAAATGACAGGAGTGAAAGTGCCTACTAAATGGCCAAAGAGTAAATTCATTTTTAGCCCAGTTGTCGCAAGAGCATCAAAAGTGTTTATCTGTGAACTAGTTGATTGTTAGTTCAAATCATATGACTAAGCCAAGTGTAACAGTTTACTCCTTAATCTCATAAAAACAAAAACTGACGAAACCTTATTGAAAATTATCTGTATCAAGATGATTTAATGTAGGATTTTTTAAATGCATTTCAAGTATCTAAATCAGGGATTGGCAACCTTTTAGTTGTGGCTTGCCAAAACCAATCTACCATATGATTCTGTGTGACACACAGTAGGACATTTTTGAAACAATTTGATTCCCATGATAATGCATGCAGAGTTAAAGAATAGAGGCCAATAATATAAGATTCATAGTTTTTTTTTATTGTGTATTAATTTTGCATCATTTAAAGATATTTCTTTGCATAAGAATAAACAGCAAAAAGTAAAACTAAAATAGTAAAATTTAATTCCCCATATGTTATGTATTTATAAACATTTTAGTTAGAAATAGACAACATAAAATATAACTATTTTTCTTCATTATAGTTAAATAAAAAGATAAATAAAACTTTTAATGAAAACCTAGCTAAATGCTTTAATGCACTTGCACTGCTCTACTTTCATATCACAAAATCAAGGGTATAGATGTGACTTTTATTTTGAGATGATTCTGAGCATTCAGTTGTTAGACAATTTCTTTGCAGAATTGAAGTATCTTTAATATGAAGAAACATTTTTTACTTAGATATGTATAGACCAAAACTAGAAAGAGAGTACATGCAATTTTCTCTCTTCAAACAATTAAATCTCTCCAGCAATAGCATTGAATAATTTACAAAATAACTGTTAATAATTCTGAAGTTTGTCAAATAAGGACCATAACAAATTGATCAACTTCCATCCACTCAACAATTTACAAATTTGTATAGTACAGAGTGCCACTAAGAATTGTACCACATGCCACAAGTTTCCGACCTGATCTAGATAGTAGGCAAGTTTCAAAAAGTTTTTTCTGCCCTCTCTTTTGAACTCTTGAACTTGGCTTGTTCTTTGCAAATGCCTACTAATGCAAACTATCTATATTGCAACTAATAGTAATAATAGAATAAATAACTGATAATTAATGTAACTATTTTAAAGATTAAATATTTATTGTCTATTATATTTAATTATAAAATATTTTATTTTGATCAACCTTTTAATGCTTTTTAATCATCTTAATATCCTACTTTTCTGTTTCAAGATGCAACAGTAATAGCCAAGTAATTATGGGTGAGAATTCTTTGCCAATGGTTTTTATGGCAAGTTGAGGATTAGGCCTGATAATATTAAAGTCCCACTATGTGTAGCAGGGTTGATCCATGTTAAATCTATCAAGACTAATGTTTTCAAATAAAAGTTTTATGAAAGTCAGGAGAGTAGGATGCCAGTTCAGGTATCATCTTTGTCACTTGACCTGGTTCAATGCCAATACTACCCATGTCTAGCTTCTGCAGCGAAATAACATTTTTATTCTCATCTTTTGAATTCAAAGGACGGTATTTGATTTTTTTCTCAAAAATTGATTAATGATAAGAATACATTATGTTAAAAATAAATTATTAAATCTATTTATTTAGTATATAGATAATAGCAACCATGTACTCAATAATCAATTTTAAATTTAATTTTTCTTTAAAAAGGTTCTCTACTTTTTAAAAATTTATTTAACATGTTTTCAGTTTTTAGTATTAATACCCCATGTTTTTTATAGATATGTATGCTTCTAATACATGCAAATATTTCAAAAGAGTAGTGTGGTAAAATGTGTGCTGTTTTACCTTTTGAATGTATTTTGATTGGAATCTTGATCAAAGTTTTTTCAGTCTCCTTAAGTATTTTTAAATATGTTGTAAAAACATGCTTAACATTGTTCTTGTTTGTTACAAATGCTTTTTTCCTTTTGGATTTATGAAAACAGGCCTTGTCTTTTAAAATAAAGAACTAATATATTTTTTCAGGAACACAATGCATTTGTGTAATGAATAATTTTTAAGGAATTTTATTTTTAATAGTTTGATTTTTTTGCTTTAGGAAAAACTGTGGATCTCTCTCAGTCTTTGTTTTGGGATGCAGTAATAATTTCAGCTAGTGATTCAAGCCAAGAAGAAGGTTATGAATTACAAATTCATGAAAAACAACAAAAGGGAGAGCTGCCATTATCCATTCCCTTTCACATATTTGCTGATCCTCCTGGTTATAAAATTGGTATATTCCCAATTCAATTTTTTAATTAATATATTCCTTGAGTAATATTGTATTAATTATTTAATATTTCTTTTGTGTGTGTAATATGCTAATTAATTATTTTTTGGCAATTAATAAGCAAATTCAATCAATACTCAATGAAATAAGGTAAATAATTATGAAATATTTTAATCTGCACATAATTTCTATGTTAGTTCAAATGTAATTGAACTAAAAAAGTATGAAAGTTATTATTATGTCTATATTTATCTATAGTGACATTATTGCTCTTCGGATGTACACATTGTCCATTTTCTCATTGCAATGATTTTGAATTTAAAAAATGTGCTTTTGCCACAGTGCCAATTTAAGCTTATTTTGGGTCCTGGATCTATGGCCCCCTTCGCCACTGGAGGATCAAAATATATAACCAGAAAATCTGGTTAAGTCCAGCTTATCTGAGTTCCCACCCCAAGCGCCCAATGGATAAACTGGCACTGTTTTGACACTTTTTTGGCACAATTTCAAAATTCATCACCAAAGGATTGACTAAAATAGGATTTTATGATATAATATCAGAATCATATTTATTGTAACTGAAGCTGCTTGAATGAAATTTCATTAAATATGACAAATATTTATACTATTATTACTTCATATTATATATATGTATGTATCAGTGGTCTTCAAACTATGTTCCACCAAACCCTGGGGTTCCGCAAGGCATACCCATGGGTTTCATGAGTCACAATGAAAAATCGAAAAGAAAATTATAAATATGTATGGAAAATGGACTCGCGTCTCTATGAAGTTTGTATAATCATAAATTTTTAAAACTCATCCCCAGTAATTAAAAACTGAAATTTTTATTTATACATAGTGATTTTATCTTGCAATACTTTTTAAAATATTATTATAATATAAATATTATTAAAACATATCATTAAACAAATTCTCTTTATATCAGTAGTTTGTGAATATTCTATTGTTTACTATCCTGAGCTCCTTGAAATAATTTTGCATGTGTTTGTACAACATGTTGCAAAACTTAATATTTAAAACTAACTTAAAATAAAATTAAAATGCACCTTTACACAGAAAAAAACCCACTTATATTGAAGGACAGGAAACAACTTATCGACTTATCATGAATTCAACCTTATAATCTAAAATTAAGCAAGAAGAACTCCTAAATTTTTGATTGCAGATCATGTAAAATGTAGAGAATTGCTCACTCAGCTATAAAAATTTTAAGACCATTCAGAACAAGATAGTTAAGTGAAAAATATAAAAACAAATTAAATGTAGAATTTGAAATGCGGCTGCAAAAAAGTTCAATAGACCCAGACTTATTAGTTCTTGTAGAAAATTACAAGCACATATCACATTTATTAAATATAATGCATGGGTAAATGACACTTGGATCACAAATTAATGTTATTTTCGCAAGTAAATCATATTAATAACTTTTTCGAAAATAGAAGGGACCAGATGTAGAGGACGACCACCTACATGATGGTTAGATGATGTTGAAAAGGATCTCAAATTAATGAAAATCAACCAATGGAAGGCCATTGTGACTGATAGGGTCAACCAGATGAGAATCAGTTAGTCAGCCTTGGCCTGCAAAAGGCTGTTGCGCTTATGAATCATACTAAAATTACATTTTGAAAATAAATGCATTTTTTAACGAGTACAATACAAGGGTGGAATGGAGTTCCCTCCAAACACCTTTTAGTTCTGAGTTATGTGGGTCAAAAAAGGTTGAAGACCTCTGGTATATATATATATATATATGTACCTATAATTGAAAATAAGCATATTCTGTTTAATCTCCAAACTATTGTAATTTATATAAAAAGAAGTTCGTATGGATAAAAAGGTTTATACATTTTAAGATTACATTAAAAAACGAGATTTTATGAAAATTGGTATATTTCCAATAATTCTATAATGTAATGAATTCAATATTTCACCAATTAAGCTGATAAGAAAATTTTATGTAATTAGTAAATTACTTAAATTAGAACATTATTTAAAATTTTAAAGTAATTTAATACATTCCCAAAATGGGGCCATTAATTTATTGAAAAACATTGAATTTCACACATGTAGGTTTGTAACAAATATGATACAGAAAAAAAGTGAAGATTAATTGAATTGTAAACAAAAGCATAAATATTCAAAAAATCAAACAGCATTAGAAAAAACCAAAATTAAAAATTCACAAAAATAGCCGAAAGATTGGAAAAATTAATCTGAAAATTACATTTAAACATAACTATTTGCCTTATCTCAAAATTCATATTTTAATATAAATGCAAAATATTTTTCGCGTCTCCAAGCAATTACTTTTTTGTTGTTCTTCAGTTGCATATGGTAATCCTGTCATCATTCTGTTTGTGATGCGAAGTTATTATATTTGTTTGGACCTCTTCAATCTAGATGTGACTTTCACTTAGGTCACAATAATGCAAATGTTCCAAAATTTGATGACATAATGCTATGTGTGTTTGTCTCTTTAGTTCAACTTAATGATATTGTTTGTATTTTCTTGTATAGTATATTCTTTATATGTATATAGTTACTTGAAAAGTGTTTAAAAAACCTTATCTCTTTATTTAGCTCAGTTTAAAAAAAATTTTTTTTCAAAGATTTATGTTTTGAAATATTTCTAATACAGATTGCATATATATATAATTAGCAATATTATATTTTTTTGTTTGAGGTATTTTAAGTGCTTTAATTTAATAACACAGTGCTATTAATTTTATATTATTATTAGTCTTTATATTAATTTTTGTAATAATATAGTATATATATAATTAATTTATTTCAGAATATTTATACTTTATAATGATCTAGAGAATAATAGTAATAATTGCACGATTAGAGCCAACTTTCAAACTTTACTATTTTTGAATTTAGAATTAATATATTATCTTTTATCCCCAGTAGCCAATTGAGTTTTAATAGCTTGTAATTTTGTATATTTATGTATGTAGTTTGTCTCTGAACTCAATGAACAAACTTGGAAGAGAGGTAGAAAGCATCTATTGGAATCATGTAGGAAATCAGGGTCCAAAATTGCAACCTCCTATAATAAAAGAAAAGCAAGGACAATATACAGAAAGCAGTATCGAGTGCTTTATTACACAAAAATAAAAAGTAGTTCAATAGTTAGAAGCACTGCAAGAGGAGCTCAAAATTCTGTCCATTAGCTTTCATGCATGATGCTGCATGGATTGGTAAACATTTTCAAAAATACTGAGCATTTTGTAGATTATTACAGCAACAATGATGATACTTGTAACAAAATCCATATTGGAATCTACTAGGGCTTTGCTGACAATGACATTCCATAAGTAAAAATCAACAAATAATAAATCAAGTAATTGTGGGAACCATGCAACAGAGCAACTGCATCCAATCCATTTGCCACCAAATGACCTGTCCAGAATTACTTGAGATGGAACCACATTCAGTGCTGAACTTTTGTAGGAAGCATCTCTGGAAAGACCTCCTCAAGTAGGATGAGGTATGTATGAGAGTTAATTCAAGGTGGTAAGATGAATGGGTGAACCAAATTGTTTGCCTCAGAACAAATTGTTTTCTGTCCACACATTAACAGCAAAACAGTGTTGTGAGTAGAGCACTACTCAGTCGTAAAGGATAGTTCATCAGTGAACAAAACAGAACATGGGAAATTCCAGTCAGATACACTTTTTGAAGAACCACTGTGAAAATGCAACACATTGTAGATAATTTTTCACTTGCAGTACTTGAACTCTTTGAAGATGAAAAGGATATAAGCCCTTGCTGTGCAGAACATATCACACATTGTTGAGGCAGAAAATGCATCACAGTTATTGCGGCAGCAAATGCATGAGTACTAATACCAGGATTTGGGTGTACAGTGTTGAACAGATTCTCTTCTAAATCAGCAGTTCATGTTGGTTGCACTTATTCAGTGTCCTGATTTAGAGCTGTGAAGGATCCATGCTGGCATAGGCTCTCATGCATATGACAAACATTTGGTGATTTGGTATTGGCCTTGTTCAAAATATTTTTCAGTGCAATTGTACTGCAGTGCATCTGTTTTCATTAGCTAGGCCTTGAACAAAGTGAATATCTACCAACCACTGCATTAGTGAAATAATTTATGTTTACCTCACTTAGTTATTGGCTACAATGAGAAATGTATGTGCTGATCTTTAAAACTCACTAACTGCACCACCTATTCATTTGGGATCTTGCTTTCCCATGTGATGTTGATTCCTCTTGATGTTTTCTGACTCTTCTCCAAATTTGTTCGTAGATTTCGGAAACACTATATATGGGAATATTTTCCTTTTCAGTTATTAGCAAGTTATTTTTATATGAATAAAAATGATCTTCGACAAAATTATACATGTCATCTAGAACATTCATAATAAATCTAATAACATATTTTAAAGTTAATTTAATAAAAAAATTAAGACCTCTTTTCTTTTAGTTGTTTTGAATGATATTTTATAAATTTTGAAAGAAAGGTTCAGTGTTGTTGCTTTATTTAATCAACCAATGATGGCTGTTCACTTCATTTATATTCAAAACCAATTCATATTTCATCAATATCAATTCTGTTAAAATATCTAAAATATCTGTTGTGCATGTTTTTCAGGCTGTGGAGGATCCACCATGTTTATTTTAGACAAAATATTTGAAATCTATGGTACTAGGATGTACAGTATGCGTTTTCTACTTATACCAGCTGGTGGATATAGTCAAAGATTACCAAATTTATCTGTTTTGGGGAAACTATTCAGTCCTCTACCATTTGGAGAGACCAGATATCAAATGCTAGATCTCATTTTAGCAGTATACTTACCCTTTTTGAAACACATGCCACCAGGAGTGTTTCTTGCAAGTTCAGATGCTATTATAAGTTTCAGTTTGTCAGATAATGGTAAGATTTATTTTTACCCATTTTGTTGCAATTAATTCAAAAAGCTTAAGTGTTTTCTTATTTTTTAAAAAAATTTACTAAATTATGACTGGTTTAAAAGAAAGTCAACATCCTTTTATTAATTGCTTAAAAAGTTTTTGTATTTAATAAATTAATTGATAAAAAGTTCACAATAATAACTTGATTGAGAAAAACCTTCTATTTTTAAGCAGAAGGATCATTGTTTCTTTGAAAAATATATTTTGTGGTGGCAGGTGGTAGAGCATGAATTTACCCTTTAAAATTTATTTCTGTTTTAAATTATTGTATGTTACCAGGTGTTAACCACCTACTTTGTCATCCAAAGGATGTCATTAATTTTATTATGTTATTAAAACCAATGATTAAAAATACAATAAATTTAAATTTTGATTTCACGCATGCATGCAATTATGATTTTGCATTTTTTCAAAAATACATGATGTACATTTAACTTATGTTTTTTTTTTGGTATGATTTAAGATTGTTTTTTTTTCTTCTGTTATTCTTATAAAATGCTTCCCTATTAAAAACTAAGCTAACCATAGGAGCCTGTTGCATTTTCCTTGAACTATTACTAAGAAAATTAAGCTTTGATTAGATAAACCGATGACATTTGAAGGTCAGTATTGCTTATCTGCTCTCAATTCTGTGACTACTTACCAAAAAATACACAGATATGTATGCCTGTCTCAGTGACACCACATTATGAGCCCAAACTCTAACCAATCAAAAATTTTAACACATAATTATTACTTATTTGAAGTCTTAAGTGGGTTAAATTATAGAACTTTCTGAATTAAACATTTGTCTTATTTCCAAGTATCACATTTGTTTGCATTTGATTTTAAAGATTTTTAGTAAATTTTGAAACATTCAAAATGAATTATTAATATTTGTTTATTTCTCATATTTTTACATATAAAAATAGTTGTTTCCAAATAACTTATCAACATACCATTAAATGATTTTAGAAATTCTACAATTTCATCATTAATTAGATTCATGGACATTTGAAAATGAAGGTTTTACTGCTCTGGCACATCCATCTCCTGTTGTAATAGGAACAACTCATGGTGTTTATGTTTTACCAACAAATGAAAATGTTGAAGAAGGGTCAGCATTTATGAGTGAATGTATTCGTGTGCTTCAAAAGCCTTCTGTTGAAGAAATGCACAATAAAAGAGCTGTTAGAAAAAGCAATTCTACAATTGGTAATAATTGAAATTAAAATTTTTTTTCCAGTAATATTTTTTACATTATATAGTCTTTTATTTATATGTTTTTAGTAGAAACTATCTGTATTCTAGTATTCTTGATTGCCATTTAAGTAATAGTAACATTCAAGTGAGTTTTTTTCTTTATAATTTTACACTGAAGTAATTTTAATCTGAATTCTTTTGTTTTCATTAAATAGGATCAATAATACAGTGATATTTTTATTTCTAAAAAGATGTTATTTACAATTTTATAGAAATTATAATATTTTTGTATTTTTTAGCGGGAGATGAAGACGAAGAAATTGTTTTCAGTGACAGTGCTTTCTTCTTTGATCACTCAATCACTAAGAAATTAATTAAATTTTATAAAAATAATAAACCATTAAAATGTGAATTGAGTTCATATGGGGATTTTTTGCAGCCACTTGGTTTGTCTGCCAGTCCTTCCTATATAATAAATAAGATTACTTGTGAAACTTTGGCTTCTTTGCGATCTGCCTTATATAAAGAATTACATGGAACAAAACTTTCTATTTTAGTGCTTAAAAATTCAAACTTCCATCACTTAGGAACAATGCAAGAGTATATTGAGAGTCTTTGTTGCAAAAATAAATTTGCTGATGTATTTCCAATATCAAGACGTTCTTTTAGTATTTTTTCTGTTCGAGAACTCATTTCACTGTACATTCAAGGGACATTAGTTCATTCTATAGTACATCCTTTATCAATCATACCAGAGTCAAGTGTTATAGAATACTGTGATGTTAATGTTGCTATGAACATTGGAAATAACTGTATTATCAGCAATATTCAACTTGATGGCTTTGCTGTGCAAAGACTTCCTTTTAACATTCCAGATAATACTTTGCTTCACACTGTAGTTCTTAAAGACGGTTTTGTTACTATAGCTTTCAATGTGTTTGAAAGTATTAAGAAGTCGTATAAAAAAGAAAATGCCCTTGAAACGGTATTTTTTAGGAAAAAGTTGAAAGTGTTCCTCACAAGTGATGAAAATGTTTTTAGTAATGATTGTGACAATGTTTCACTGTGGGAGGCAAAGCTTTTTCCAATTTGTTCCACTGCTGAAGAATCATTTAAGGAAACCCTTGAAATCATTGTATGTGTAAATGAATGTGATTCATCAAAGTTAAATTTTACATTGAAACGTCAAAACTTAAAATGGGTTTCCATGCATGATATTTTGCTGCTAAAAGATACGGAAGCAATGGTGAATTATCAGAAGCAATTATGTGAAAAAATTAAGCATAAAAAATAACTGAAATGTTATTCTCTGAAAATTATAGTCTTTAAGAAATTTTTTAAAGTATTTGTTATTTGAAAAATTGTTTCAAATTTTATGTTTTCAAAGTATGTAAATGGATGACCATCTTTTGCTATTAACTTTTTCTCTAAAAGATTTAAGTATATTATTATTAAAACAAGTTTCTCTCAGAACAAATATATTCTTAAAATTTTCAAGATAGTTCATAATAATATGAATTATATTGTTATTCAATAATTTCATTTTCAAGGAATTTCAGTTCCATTATGGAAACAGAATGTGTTGCAGAAATTACATTATAAGATCAATTATTATATTTTATATATTAATTATAAGATTATCATAATAATTAAGATTACAGAGATTTAATCGTAAGTTAAAGCAAAAAAGATTTTTATATTCAAAAAAAATATTTTCTTTCTCTAATCTTAAATGCAGCTGACATATACTTTTATGTTGCCTACTAGACTTTTAATTATATTCTCCTTGGGGTTGCAGTATCACGGTCAATGTTGCACTGACTGGAGAAACAGATGTTCAGGATTCACTTCTAACATCAGAGTGAATGCTTCAGTAATTTAGAGTGAAGACTTTGACATTTATTCTGAGTCAATGAATGTACAAGTACTGCTAGTAATTTGATTCAACTGAACCTGAAAACATTCATATATTGATCAAGGTCAAATTCATAAGATCCAGTTTTGAGTCTATTGCAGTGTTTTGATTATCAATTTAAAATAAGCGTTTTAATTTCATAACAGTACCTTGCATAAATGATGATTAATGACAGCACTCAGTAAAAAGAGGCTGCAGTTCATTTCTATCTCATTACTATTTGTATCTTAGTTTTTTGATAAACTATCTGTGCTTTGTTATCTTGATTGCTATTTATGTTTTCAATTTAAAGCATCATTTGACTTGAAACTAGAATGGATTAAAAAAAATTTCTTCTTCACATTCAGTTTCACTTCAGAGAAACAGCAGTTGCTGCAATAATATACTTCCTTCAAGAATCTTCCTTCTGCCCTCTTTATCACTAAATTTTGTAATCAACTGAGATACATTTCTAGGAATACAAAATTCCACTATTTGAAAGAGAATTGCTGTATTGTTGTTTGTACTATTTTTTTCCTATGATCTCAAATTTGACTTCAGTTTATTTTAAATTTTCATTATGTTCAGTTTCAAATTCATATTCATAGTACTATTCACCACCAATGACAGTAATGTTCCAACATATGAGGGGTGATCTGAAAAAAAGATACAAAGTGAATAAAGAAATATATATTAGCAATAGAAAAGGGAATTAAGTACAAAAGGGAATTAAGAGGCATACGTGCCTATCACATTTCGACATAATCACCAAGTCTGTTAAGGCATTTATCAGAACACAGAACCAACTCGTTTAACCCGTCTTGGTAGAAATCAAGTTTCTGTTCATTGAGCTAGGTTTGGTGGATGTTTTCACAGCACTGTCTTGGAATATTGCAGCACATATGCTGCCCACTGCAATAGCTCAGTTCCAGCTCTGACAAGATTTCACTCAGAGTTACCTGTCAATCATTTTGAATCATTTCTTCAATTTGTGCTGTGTTGATTTCTGTCGTTGAAGAATTTGGCTGGCCGCTCCCTACCATATTGCGGTTTTCAACATCCTATCTGCCTGATTTAAAAGATTCATGCCATTTTGCTACTTGTTGTCTTCTAATTGTTTCTTCACCATTAACTCCATTGATTTGACTGTGAATGTCGGATGCGGATACATTCTTTGCCCATAAAAATCGAATCATGGCTCGCACTTCCAAACAAGACTAATTTCCTAAGCTCTTGTCATTTGAATCATCCTGAGTGGTCTGGGAACTTTCACTACTTACCTGCAAACCAGTAGTGGCATTTGTCTCCACTCTGGGAAAACTAATTTTCTCCACAATATGTAGTATTCAAATGCTGTGCTCGTAACCTTTTTTTCTGATCATCCTTCGTAAGATACAACTAAGAGTTCTTCATGACCAAACTTTGTTTTTAAGAAATTAATAATCTTACTGTAGTTTTCAACAATTCGCAAATAACTGTCAACAGTTTAAAGTGGTTTATTACCAAGTCTTATACATAGTATGAGACAGTGAAATTTATTTTCATCATCACAACATTGGAAGTTCTGCTAAACCTACTTAAAAAATTAAGTCAGTCTTTTACTTACTTGCTTATTAAACTGATTATGTTTTAGAAATTTTTAGTTTTCTTTTTGTGGCAGTAGTAGATGTTAATAATTCATAATGTTTAAAATTTTTCTAAAAATACTGATGTTCAAAATACTGATGTCACTACTAATTAATCGCTACTAATTTAGAGTGAAACCTAGCAAAATTGATGCCATATGTTGAAAATTTGCTATAGACGCACCATATTCATCCCTCCTATTAAAAGCATTTGTTTAACAGTTATGTTATGTATTTATTACATTTTAATTTAATTAACATAGGCTTCTTAAATTTTAAACTCAATACTTCACTACAGTTAAAAATTTTAATCTTTTAAAGCAAATAGTAGAACCAGCTATTAACAATACATTTAAGTTGATAAATTTGTAAAAATTCAATATTAGGTAAGCAGAAGTCCTGCCTGAAACCAAAAAAATGACAAAAAGTTTGGGAACTTCTAATTTAGATAATCACATTCAAAGCATCACAATGTAAAATGTTATTGAAAAATTTGATCGATTCTTTATTTATCTTAATTGTATTTTTAAGTTATTTAATTTTGAAAAATACACTAAATGGTCAAAATGAATCAAAATTTTGTTTTTTCTTCTTTTTGTTTGGTGCCCTGCTCATTGTTACCATTCCTCATGGAATAATTACTGTTGTAGTTATTTTTTTATAATACAGTCATAGAAATGTATTTGTTTTCTTGCATAATATTGAGTTAAGAAATTTACATTGAAATTCAAATCAAATTTTGCATTAATAAAAACTGATTTTAAATTTATGATTTGTTAAAAATTTCTAAATTATGATATTTTTGCACATTTGCATATAGTAATTGTTGTATTTTTGTGATTAATTTTATTTTTCAGTTTGAGTTTGTTCAAATTAGTATTTCATAATGAATTTTTTCTGAGAATAAAATCAAGAATCAAATTTTAATTTTTAAATAAAAATTGTATTTTATTAGAATTGTATTTATTTATTATTAATTTATATTATCTTGTATGTGTAATATATGGAACTGAAATCATGTTGCTTCATATGTATGAGATAATTTTTTATAACAGGAAGTTATTAAATTAGAACAAAGTTTCTATTTTTTAAAGTATGTACATTTTACACGCATATTCTTTTACAATTACAGAAGTTGACACAATAAAATTTATTACTGTAAAAGCTTCTCTTCATATTATTGTGATGTGTGTTATTTGCAATCAATCAATGTACATCCTTTTTTCTGTCTCTTATTAGATACCTAAAATTTCAAACGATATAAAAAACAGGTATATCTGAAGATTTGCACATGTTTGATTGACAGTTAATTCATGATACGTATGAAGAAATTGACTGTATTTATTTCATTAAGGATTGAAATTGAAGTATTCAAACTTTTGAGTTCTGTAAATTTATTTAACTTGTTTTAATTACTTGCTAACAGATAACAAAAATGTGTATTTAACTCCATGTACATATTCAACATAGGACTTTTCTTTTGAAAATTAATGTATGCAATACTTTTTTCTTCATTTTAGTGTTGTGATATTAGTTTAATAACTCTTAAATGCAGGGTTATTCATATTTTCCTCTTGAGTTTTGAAGCATTATAGTAAAAAAACTAATACGAATACAGCAAAAAAGAACATTTGAAAGAATAGAGAAACAATACCAGTTTTATTTACACATTTTACAAGTGTTCTATATGTGAAACCTTGGTAATACATGGCATACATCAATGCGATAGTTCAGTTCCTGCCTCACTACTCAATGTGGTTCTATCAACATTTTTGACAGCATGTGTTATCCTTTCCAAGTTATTCACAAACTTGATCTTTTACTTAATACCAAGATCTTGTGCCTCCTTTGCCTTGTAATGTGAAAGGATTACACATGCTTTTAGTCGTGTTGATTAGAGTGTGGCAGGAACTGGACTATATCATAGTGATGTATTCCGTGTATAACCAAGGTTTCACTCAGAGCACTTGTTGTTGTTTCCAATCCCTCAGATCTAGCGGCAGCTAGATCAGATCCATGATATCGTGAAGTCAAGCACCAGTAGTGGACTTTCATAAACATCCGCCAGAGCGAACCCCAAGCAATCCAGGATGTGATCGGGGGAGGCTGGCTTCAGATTGCATTTTTTGCACAATGAAAAGACTGCGTCCTGAGTCGAATGTCATGTTTTTTTTAGATGTCCACTTATGAGTCTTGAGATGGCCGTTTGATCATTTCTGTCACCCCTGAATTCTAACGCTCCTCCCGGGGTCTTCCTGCTGAACCAAGGATGGACGGGAGGGGTGAGCCAATCTTGTCTGACTGCTTTTTTCTTTATAGAGAAAATTTCTTTAAATGTTAGTGTGTAGTCCCGGTTGAGAGGCTCAGAACAACCTCTTTTAGCCAAGATGTCTGCAGCATCGTTCCCTTGGATGTTAACATGGGAGGGAATCCACTGAAAGTGGACTCCTCTTCCCTTGGCTAGATTTTTAAGATGGGCGATAGAGCACTTGTAAAGTATGTAAATAAAACTTGAAATTATTTCTGTATTTTTTTGTGCTGTGTTAGGTTTTTATTGTAGGGTGTTTTAAAATCTGGGAAGGAATTAAAAATTTTAAGTTTATATTAAACTTAAATGGAGTCGATGAAACTATTTCACAGCATGTGTAAAAGAAAACTGATCAGTTATACAACCTCTGACGATGAAGTTTGGGGAATAGTCCTGTAACATTAACGTAGGTGAAATATTAACGAAAAATACTTTAATGTCCTTCAAAGAAGTCACTTCCCATAACTATGCACCGCTGATATCTGCTATACGTGTTCTGGAAACTTTGCAAGAAGTCTTCTTTTGGGATAGAGTTCAAAAGCCTCTTCACGTTTCTTTGGATATTAGGAATATCATCAATATCGATAACACGTTTTGTATCCCTAAATTCTGGGTAACTATTTGTTGCACGAATTTACGGTTAATCTGCTGTTCATCAGCTATCATGCGCACAATTAATTCATGATCTATAGTGATTAATTTCCTCACTTTCTGAAAGTTTTCGTCATTGACGGAGGTCGCCAGCCTTCAGTTACGGGGGTTGTCAGAAAAACTTTCTCTGCTTTTCGAAAACGGACGAACTACTCTTGCACACACTTCATGGACAGTGCTTGACCTTCCTAAACACATACCAACATCGAATAAGTTTCTTCCGGTGTCTTTGCTAAGCTTTAAATTTTTTTTAAATTGATCTTTTGTTCGTTCATTTTCCTGTTCTCAGTGAAGAACCAACGCAATAAACAAGCATTTTGTAAAGCAAGTCTTACATGGAACACAAATGAGTCTCAACTGAACAACGGCGGGGGCAGATGGTTAACACCTGCCGCTACCATGTGCAACGTTTTGTTTCACCAGTGTTGTCAGATCGGCTGTTCTGACTTCCTTCACCAAACTTGATTGTCAGAGGCTGTAGATTATTACATTTTATTTTATTTTTTCAAATAAAATATATACGTGTACACAACTAACCAATCAATCCACTGTATGATCAAAAATATCTAGTGGACACTTGTATGTTTTACTTTTCCTGCAGATAAGTAAAAAATTACAATGTGTGAGATTAGGCCACCTCTTTTCTTCAGGATTTGCAAACCATTCTTTCAAAAAACACTGGACGATTCTTATATCGATTTAAGGCATAATGGCCAAGCTTGCGTTAGACATTCTAATCTGTCTCACAGGTGTTCTATGGATTCAGCTCTGTGTTTCGATAAGAACACATCAGAAAACTACATATGTAGTTAGGACAAGAACATGGTCTTGTTGAAATAGGAGTAAATCCTCAGTGTAAGCAGGGCAGAATTGTGTTAAAATGTTGCGATAGGCTTCTGTTTTGAGAGTTCCTTGCATAGGAACGAAGCCATTAAAATACTCTTAAGACCATTATGCATTCACCTCCAATTTACTTCCAACACAATACAACCAGTTTCAAAACGTTCACCAGACGATCTCCACTCACCAACTTTGCCATCTTGTTACCTAGTATACCTTGATTCGTTGCATCATTACGCTAATGCTACTGCTCAAGGCTTCATGGTCAACTTTAACACCACTGTAAATCGCGCTTATGTTTACGGTAATTATATTAGTTTATAAGCAAAAGCACTACCACACACACACACAAAAACCAGACTTCAAATTTATTACGAACGTCATCTTCAGTGCGCTGCGGTCTATGTCTATTAAACAGAAGCTCTATGAACCGTGCGAGGTATAAGGATGAAATTTTCTGTATTATGTCCTTACGTTCTTCTTTTTAGAAGTGGAGTTGTTGGCCGTGGTAGCTTAGCGGTTATGGTTGAGGACTTGTGGCTGGGATCTCATGAATTCGAGCCCTGGTGCCACTGAAGACCTGCCTTGAAGTTGGCCTTATATTCTCCTTTTTAGAGTGGAGTTGTCCCTGACGTCATTTTTGTGTTATGGCCGTAGTATTCTAGTAGTCATGCTCACAGACTTGTGGCTGGCATGTCATGAGTTACAGTTTTATTGCCACTGAAAAACCACCTTGCCGAGGGGCTAATGCGCGTTAAAGTGTCGAGGCTCAAAATTCTCATCTTGGACTTTGAAAGTTCTGAGGTGGGGGGGGGGGACTATCTCAGGCATCATCCTCGTCACTTGACCACTGCTCAGAATTACTATGGCCGTCACCAATAGCCCCCTTGTTCATTTATAAGGTTTGCAATCTCGTCTGCATAATACCTGACTGAAGAATTTTAGGAAAGGGAGAATATTCTTTGGATGGATTAGTCACAGCTAGATTTTTCCAAATATTAACTCTGTAGAGTACTTTTGGGATTTTCTTTGGAGGGCCATTGCAACTCGTCTTCCTCCTTTCATAACTGTTTAGAGTATACAAACAGGGCTGTTGGAAGAGTAAGACTGATCGCCATAAAGACGCATGAATTTGTCTCATTTCTAGCTTAAATTCATGTTTTGAAAGTTATATAAATGTAAGAGGAAATCATACTCCATCTACCATCATCTATTTTTTGTTCCGTATATAGTCGATTCCCGATAATAAGAAGCCTCTCGCTAATTCGAAGTATTTGCTAAGCCCTAGAAAAACTCTTGATATTTCGAACTAAACAATACGTTTTGTATACTCAATATTCGAAGCAAAATCTGTGGCTGGCCAGACTACAACACCCAATAATTGGAAGTTATCTTATAAAACTCTCGACAGTTCTAACACTCACTATCATCTAGTCCTGTAGCAAACAGGTTGGAGCTTACATGTTTTACGTTGTATTGTCTCTGCTGCAACGTAGTCCCTTTGATGACCATCGGAGTTGATCCGATAACTCGGACAGAAGTTAAAGTGTCACTAATAAACTACACAACTTTTACCTTGAAAATCATGTTGATGCGGACATTTTTTTTCAAGCTTCATTTATTCTGTTGTTGTTGTTTCTAATGCCACCTGTCTGTTTATTCTAGAAAAATCTACTGACAAAGAGTTAAATTGAATGTGCCGTAAAACAAAGCAGGTAACACATTTTTTCGTCAAAAAATTTATTATGTACTGTATATTCTTTTGATAGTTTTTTTAATACATAAATGTATTCTTTTAATACAGGACTTTTTAACTTCTGTATAATATTTATACTGTATATATAATACAGTCGACTCTCTCAATAATTCGAAGTATATGCTCAGTCTCTAGAAAAACTCTTGATATTTCGAACTAAAACAATACATTTTGTACTCAACATTTCGAAGTAAAATCTGTGGCTGGCCAGACTACAATACGTGATAATTCGAAGTTATTATAAAACTCTCGATAATTTGAACACACACTATCATATACAGTCCATAGCAAACAGGTTGGAGCTTACAAGTTTTGTGTTGTATTGTCTCTGCGTGTCTCCCTTGTAACGTAACCCCTTTGATGACCTTCTGTCTGCTACCTCTTCTTAGTGTTTTTCTGTTCCTCAGGTGAAAAGATACTTTTATTTCTTTCCTTCCTCATGTGGACGATAGACCAACCACACCTGTTGTCAGCCATCCATATCTTTCGTTTAACACGTGGCCTTACTTACACATGTGTTCAGAAAGGATGGTCCACTATTTTGAAGAAGAGATGCGTAGGATTGTGCATGAATGTATTCTTTTAATACAGGACTTTAACTTCTGTATAATGTACTTTTTAAAAAATACTTTAAATAATTTTTATTTTTGTACAATTGTTATTTTATTATATAGTTTCAAATTTAAATCTGTTAAAAAAGAATTTATCTTCATGTATTTTGGGAGTTTTTCCTACTCTCTTGATAATTCGAAGTTTTTCATTGGTCCCTTGAACGAATAATCGAGAGTCGACTGGATTGTAATTTCTCCTTTATATTTCCTTGATTATCAAACCAATGTGTGTGTGTGTACACACGCCAATATATATGTTTGATTTACGCCACTGGTATGAAATAGTAATGAAAAACTAATTTTTCTATTCAACCCGACACCATTCGCGTGAAAAAAACGTAAAAAGCTGTAAATTGAAAGCCTTTTAACTTTATATAATTAGGCTTCTAACATTTATTCTACGAAAATATCAGCAGATATATCTAAGATATATTGTCGATTGAAGCGGAAAGTAAATTCTGAGGCCAAGCAGTTCAATTACAGACACCGTTACTGGTTACTGAGATTTAACCCCTTATTACGTGCTGGCGCATGATGGGTTATTTAGTGTTAACGCCACAATTTCTTTTATTTTTGGCGACCAATTAATAGTGTATGTAAAAGAAATTTTTACAAAACAATAATGCTTATTTCTCTTGATAATATTTACATAAAGGACTGAGAAATATAGATATCATGATCACTAAAGTTAGATAGGTATGGATGCATTTGTCGGAGTGAGAGAAGAAAATTGCCTGAAAACTAATCCTTTTTTGTTTTTGTCATTGATTTGTTAACGCTAATGAATGTTGAAAAAATGGTTTTTGTGAAGATTCTGTTCCAAATGTTTAATAATGAAAGGTTTGTATATTGTAAAAAAAAAAAGCGAAACTCAGAAAATTTGTATTGGGAACACCCATGTAGTAAAAAAGGGATGTATGTCGCTTTTTTTTCTTAAAAAGTATTATAAAA
>BMAO01014819.1:0-32070 GCA_019973975.1 Trichonephila clavata | reverse complement strand
GCGTATTATGGAAAGAGTTTTTTCAATCGTTCTATACGAATTTCTTACATAGTAATGTTTTGAAAACTTTATCAAATAAGTTCATACTTTTTCTTTTTAAATCAATAATTTAAAATATGAATGCCGAATTTTTTTTATGATTTTTCAAAAAATACTAAATTTCTAACTAAACATTTAATAATTTCGCTATTTATAAAAACAATCCCACAAAACTTTTTTTTCCAAATGTCAAGCGTTGTTATCCGTATTTTGTTCAAAGATTGAAAAAATTGCTTAAAAAATTACGGATTTTAAAAGAGTATTGTGTTTTTTGTCTAATATTCATTTTACAAAAAATCATTCATGCTATTTTTTTCTTATATTTTTTGTTTAAAATTATCGTTATTTGTTATGCATGTAGGATATTTGAAGAGTATATTTTAAAAACCAAACCTCAAAAAAAATCGCAAACTACATTTACTAGCGATTTTCTTTCTAGCGTAATTAGCGAAAAAAGGAAAAAAAAAAGATTTTCGAGGCAAGCGACAATTCATGCCTTAGCTCTTTTGACAAAAAAATTGACTTAACAACTGAAAATCGCCAAATTTGGCGATGTGTATTTAATACTGTTTTGGTGCGTTGAATAATAAATACGAAGAATGATTGCAGTAACGAATATGATTATCTAATATTAATTTTTGTTTCAACAACGCAATCAATATACTCGATTAGAATATCCCCTTTTTATTGGTATCTTCATAACTTAGTAACAGCCTGCGGATAGAGATGGTTGAGTTTACCAGGCTTTCTACTGTCCATTTTACTAACTTGATCAAATTATGATCAATAAAATGAATGGAGGGAATATGATTCTCTTTTTTTCTCTCAACTGTCAAAGTCTCGGGCACATGCACAGGATCTCAGTGGTAATATTATGCAAAAGATCCACATTTTGATGTTATGGAAACATTGCTTCGCAATGAGTAATTAGTTGAAATTGAAAATTTTAAACGCATAACGCAGTATAGACGACCAAGTATTAATCGTGGGGCGGGTCACCATCTATCAAAATTTTCGCGATTCACAACATAAGTTTATTGGCAATCATGATGATTTTGTGAGAAGAAATACCCAGCACATAAGGATTGCAATGTCGGGCCAAAAGTTCAATACTGGTATTTGGTATTTTTTAGATCTTAATTCCGGTAATAGAAATTTTAAAATTATATGTAGAGTGGTTAACGGAGTGCCTGTTTCCTTGTGGAAACTTAACCTCCTATCGTGAAGATTGGGTGAAGCTTTAGTTGGCTTTACCTTAGCCCAGTACTGCAGAATAATATCATGAGAATTTTTTTTTTTGGTTAGTTAGTTAGAATCAATAATATGGATGTTGAAAAGAAATGGATGTGAAAAGAAAATTTTATTTGAAGGTAGCATTTTGAGTGTTTAGTTTATTCCTGCACTGTGCGCATCGGGAGAAATTTTAAAAAAAGAAAGAGAACATTGGTGTTTCTTGGTTTTATATTTGCCAGTTTTATTAGAGAGTGTAAATATCACAAAAAATATTGGTAACTTAATGAATTATAACAATAAATAAAGAATCACAAAAAAGTAAAGGAACATCTTATTTATTTAAATCACAAAAAAGTGTAAACATCACTATTCAGTCAGTGGTACTGTTACAAATTTTTGAAATGTGATCTTAAAAAAAAATTTGCATCAATTGCACTGCCTAAAACGTAATTTTGAGCAATAATTTCATCTAAATTATCTTTTTTTCTTCTTCATAATTATCAAAAATTCCCGATGGTATAGAAACGCACCTAACTCTGTAATTTCGTTATTAGATTCTTTCCACTGTAACAAATTTATATCATGTGTCATTTTTAAATGTGTATTGAGTCTGTTTGTACTTATTCCATTCACTTTAATAACTCTTGAACATTTTTTTACATTGTGCCACTATATTCTTTTTACAAGCTTTTATTTAATTAACAATGTATGTATGTATGTAATTTGTTCTGGTGGAATCTTGCAACTCAATTTTGAAGCTGATATCTTCAACCCATTGAGCTGGAATTTTGTATACAAGTTTAATTTGGATGACAATGCATGTTTTGATCATTTATATTCCGATATTGCAATTAAATTAAAAGCGTTAAGAAACTAGTTTTGGGTGCCAACTTCGATATATCTGCATTGTTGTAATAATGTTATTGTTACAAAAATGACAAAAGTTGGCGTCGAAAATCGGTTTTCAGCCAAACTGGAATTTCATAACGTTAATTTTATTTGTTTCATTTTCTCTGCACATAGTCTTAATTCAAAGAATTCATTTTAAACATCCGTTTATAAAACAAAAATTTCTATAATATTTGTGAAAAACTTAATTGCTTTTATTTAGTTATTATTATTTTAAGTGTATTGCTTTAAATTAGTATTTTTTAATTAAAGCATTATTGTTTTCTATAAATCATTAATCGAACATTTTCAATCGTTAGGTATGGATTTCTTGAAATTATTAGTTTAGTATCGCATTTAGAATAATTTAAATACACGAACACACAAAAAAGCAGAAGCAACAAGTAGCAGCAACACGGACATGTTGTTGACAAACAGACAAAGCACAAAGAGAGATTACAACCAACTGCTCCGAGCTTTTAGATTGGCGGTGAAGGTCGTACGACTCCTTTGTAACAGGCGTCGTGATTGGTTGTAAATGCGCGCGAGCAATTAGAGATCACAGCTTACATATTTAACTGCAACCTTGAAAAACCACATAATAATAATAAAAAACAGCTCATGAAAAATCTTACCAAGAACCTTATGAAAAATCGAACCAAGAACCTGAAGAATATGCTGATATATATGAACCAGAAAGGCAAACCAGACAGCGACTAATTACAATTACAGATAATAGTAAAATGGTAACCAGGAATGTTCCTGCCGTCGTACGCGTGCCATATTTTGTGGCTGCCAGTGATCCAGAAAACTATTACTATAGCTTACTTCTTCAGTATGTTCCGTTTAGAAATGAGAGCGAATTAATCGCTGACTATGATAGAGCAAGAGAATCTGATCTCCGCGCAACTAACGCACGTTTGGAGATATTTAGAGAGCGTGACAGACAGCTGGAGAATGCTTTAAACCAAATTCATGCTTTTGGAATCTTGAATCAAAAAGCTTAACAGGAGAAATTTGAAGAAGAATTGGAGATGCCAGAACAGCACATGACCGACGACAAATTCCTTTATGCTAGAAGAGCAGTGAATGTTGGACGGTACAGTTTTTTTTTTACAAAATAATAATTTTTGTATTTTTTACGATTTTTTTTTTAAATGAGTCAAAATTGATACGCTTTTATGAAAAGGGTGTCTAAATTTTTGCGCATGAATTTTTTTTCGTTAAATGAATCATTATTCCGTACTAAAAGAGCTCATGACTTGCTCTTTTAGAATCAGTCATTTAAAAAATAAAACACCAAAAACTTTTTTTTCTTTAACTAAAGTTTAGCTGCAAGACTGTTGAAAATTAATCCGAAAACAACCTAGCAACAATGATGCGTTGAATGAGATGAACAGACTGAGAAACCTGTTCAGCGATAACTAAAAAGTAAAAAATAAATTAAAAGTAAAAAAAATATATTTTTAAAAACAAGCTTTTATTTAAACTCGCTAAAAAGAATAAAGTAAACTTTTCCTTTAATACATTTTTTACTATCAACTTCTAACGTCATTACACAATTTATATGATATGAAAGCTTGTCACGAGATTTAAATCTGCAGATAAAAAAAAGTAAAGTAAATAACTTGATCAGATTGATTTTAATTTGTAAAAATTTTAAATTAAGTAAATAAGAGTACTTTAATCTCGCGACGAACTTTTATATCATATAAACTATGTAATGACTTTATAAGTTGATAGAAAAAAAATTTTAAAGGAAGTTTATTTTATTTTTTTAAGCGCGTTTAAATAAAAAAGCTTAATTTAAAAAAAAAATTTTTACTTTTAATATATTATCATATAAGTAATGAAACCAAAACCACGAAGTATTATCAACTGATTTTTTGTGTTATTTTAAGTTATACTATTTCATTATTATGGGTTTTTTTTTAGTATATATATGTAATGAATCTGAAAAATATTTTGAAACCTAAAGTATTATATGCAAATACAGTGTGAATAACAAACTCACTAATCAAAAATATATCGAAAAATTACGCATTTTCTTCATAACTACAACCTTGTTTTCACAGATATGAATACCAGACTACGAATACTGAGTGTGTGCACTATCGCTTTGAGCTGTATTAGGATTTTTCAACTTTTTTCTTTTATCCCTTCTCGTGATTGTACGATGCAAAAAGTCTAATTCATTTCACCCGTTAGGGAGACATAAAAACAAAAACGTAAGCTATTTTTATCTATGTTGGTGAACCCTGAACATACAGTGGAGACAATTTAAAAAATTTCTAGTAAATACCAAAAAAAAACGGAAAATTGCACAAATGTTTCAAAATTCCGGTATTCTGTGTCCCGGTATACCGGTATTCCCTACCAGCACGTTAATCAAATAAAATCTAATTTGGGAGATATGTGTGCCGTGAGATGCGCTTTATCTAACGGTTAACCCTTTCTTATCCTCACAGTTTATATATCTGTAAATCAGAGTGTTAGTGACACTACACATTATATCCACAAGACACACTTAGCATATATAGAAGGTGGTTCTAAAGTACTGGGCAACAGGAGCATATACTTCCACTAATACTTGGTGGCGATTTCAATATTGACTTCCATAAAGGTGAAGGATTGAGATTAGAACTTAATTTGGATTTTGCTTCTGGTCACTGGGAGATCACTAGGTATGGTATAACCATTAATGCGATGTTTTCACGATTTGTAAATCACGTATCTATAGACGTTCACGTATCATACTTAGTTGCCACAAGCCTCCTGTGACAGTGATTAATAATGGCGAGAGGATGTAAATAATACTCACAATAATATTAATAGTGAAGTAAATCAACCTTCTTAACAATGAACACATGTACTATGAGTAAAATATAAATGGACGTATATTATTTTATATATTTATATTATTTTACTGAATCAATATGAAAAATATGAATAGAATAAAGAAAGTACATGCATGGTTTCAGTATTAGAGATGCATTTATTTATCCTGGTTTCCTACCATGTAATCAAAGACAACCGTGGAGTAAACTCCAGTCGTGAGTCGGAGCCGACACACGCAGTTTTTTTTATATTAATATTTATTAGTTAAATTAGTATTATATATTTTTTAATTTGTATATTACCTACATATCAAACAATTCGTTTGGTTCATATTTGCTGTATTAATCACGTTTCACACACGCAATTCCTTGTGACTTAAAAGATTACGCACTTTCCGATGAATTAAAAATAATCAGTCTGATATCCCTCTCCCTGAAGTCAAGTCTCAATTCAATAACACAATGATTGAGTGGATGATTGTTTCTGAGGCATGCACACTAATTTATTTAAGTTGACGTTGGTCAAATTTGAAGTTTCCGCAGGGCAACTGGTTTGCCGTCAGCAGCCGTCAATCCTCTATCTAGAATTAAGATGCATCATTGTTTTGTCGACTTTGATTATTAGGTGGAGGCGTGGCTTCAAGAAGAAAAACCAATAAGGTAAGCTGGTCGAGAAAAACCTGGACTTCTTCAATGAGTTGTTTTGATTGGACGATTGGAGTGAGCTATTAGTGATGACTGCAGGAAGCAGGGTAAAAGAATTCAATGGAATTTAAAATCAAAGGAGGTAATAGAATTAAAAGAATAAAAGAAGAGTTTTTGAAGTTCATGGATTCATCAGGATTTTAAGTTTACATGTGCTGCTATGAAGCATTATGTTTAGATATGCAAAGAAGATAATCGTGCATCCAGGAATTCAATTTCAGTAAATATTAACGTCAAGGTAGTAATTAGCGCACCCATTTTAATTCAGGAGCAGGCTTCGAAAACAATAAACTTTTTTCGTCATCTAGCGACATCTGGAGGATGACAGTCAGAACAGCTCCAAGCAACTGAGTGAATGTATGGTGTAATGGCGCAAGAGTCAATTTTGCAGCGGGCCAAACATTTGTTAAAGCATTAAAAGTACAAAATCGTTAAAACGTTTTACAAAATGAGTTTTAGTAATAAATATAAAACATCCAAATATGTAAAAAAAGCCAATTCTAAAAATAAACACAAACAAACTTTAGTGTGCTCTTTCCCCACCATGATCTGAAACTAACAGAAAGATTTAAAACAAAAGAAAGCATAAAGCTAAGATTAAACTGACATGTGACGACTTATAACGCTCAAAGATGTAAAAATTGCTACGAACTAGAGAAATTTTTTAAATCAATTGGTTTTTTAAAAATAAAGATAAAAAAAAAATTGTTTTGGATTATTTCTAACACGCGTTGGAGTTAACGTGTGAGAATATTTTTCATGTTTCTAACCTTTATTTTCTAAACAATTTTCCGATAAGAAATACTTCTCTACTGCAATTTCACTTCTCTTCTGTTTCATATTGTAACGTCGTGGCTCCACATTGGAAATGTACGCTAAGCTAATTATTAAAGAATCTCTCGTTGTATTCTATCAGCCGTCTTTCCGGAGTCTCTTTGCTCCCTCCTTCGTCAGCAGGCCTCTCTCCTGGGTATCTCTCTTGGGTATCTGTCCGGAGTCTCTTCCTTCGTCCGCAGGGTTCAATTCCGGGAATCTCTCGTGGGAGTTTATCACGAGTCTATCAGGAGTCTTCAGCAGTTCATCCGGCGTCTGTCCGGAGTCTCTTCCTCCGTCAGCAGGCTTCTCTCTCGGAATCTATCGTAGGAGTCCCATCCTTCGTCAGTAGGCTTCTCACTCGGAATCTGTCGTCGGAGTCTATTTTTCAGTTCATCAGGAGTCTTCTTTTTTAAACCCTAGGGGTGGGTTCACTCCACGCCCCTCATCAATCCCCATTGGCTGACCTCAGGGTTTTGCACCCAGCACCAACGGTCTTGCACGTCATCCATTCGTGCAGAGATGGAAAAGTCCGGTCCCTCTCAAAGGTTCCCGGCGACAAGGGCCCGGCTGACATCTGGCACTTCAAACACCTCGCCGCCGCCTGCAGAGGCTCCAGCATTCAAGACGTACAATCACTGCCCATGAATAGAAATAATGCAGTGATGCCTAGTCCATAGTGTCCCCCAGACACACAGTCGCCGACGGTCCAGCTGTCTGATACAACACAATGCAGCTAAAAACACGTTTTATCCAGCTGTGGAAATGTTTATGAATAGAGGCGCTTTCTCCATTGTGACGACGTCACAACTCCTTCCCCCTGAAAACGTCCATTTCACTGGACTGCTCTGGTCCAATGTTGGATCCGTTCTTATGACTGACTCAAAAAAAGAATGTCTTAACAATGAGATCAACCAGGACAGCAATCCAATAATTAAAAAAACACTCATAAATATGATAATAAGTAAATCCAAAATTCCATAACATTTTACACACTTTACAATAAAAACTTAAATTTCAAATCTTGGATTCTTTTCTTAATGTTACATCTCATCTTAAAAAAACTTGAGTTTTAAGTGGATAAGTTAAATGCTAACATTTTACTCATATTACTATACGTTAAATCACACGTAACTACTGTACTAGACATCTATGTGCTTACACTTGGCTGAGAGACACAAAAGATTTTCAGTAACATAAATTTTTGTTTCCACCATATACACACAATACAGTAATATAGTAATATAGACACAAAAATACAATAAAAAGTTAAAATTAATTAATAGGAAATTTTTAAATGACTGCTTATTCCAGTCTGTTTAATCCAATGACATTTCCATGTAACTTTCTTTAATTAAAGTAAATGATTTTTTTTTTAAATTACATAAAAAAAAACTGTAAATACAAACATTTGGAATTATTTGGGCTAAACAACATTAGTTTAAAGATAAATTTCCATCTTAACACTTTGCACACTTTCTCACAATATTTATAACAAGTTATTCCCCAATTCATTATCTTTCCTACTACAACGTTGGGTAAAGTGGTAATTATGGCACTATCATTAAAAATTACAATTAACCTCGTACTTCCTCAGCTCACGAAATGAACTCACTACATCTCTATTAAGTACACGTAGGAAATTTTCCCACTGCTCTAATTTACCTTTGGTCGGTATGAATTCCGATCTCACACTCCTCAACCCTTCTAATACCAAGTCTATTTGCTTTACACGATTTTTCCAAATTTGCGCCAAGATGTCTATATCAACCAATCGACGTAAAGCAAACTGCGGTAACCGTTCCAAAACCTGAGTAGTTAATTTACATCCATAATCAGATGCGCATACGATCTTAAACCTCCTTTTTCTAATGTAAATGCCAAATGGCATTACGTATGTGGCATACTTCTGATATGTCAGCATGAGTGAACGACGAAAGTACCACTTCCACAAATCCAGTACCGTGACCCACGAGGCCGCGCTATTCATTTTTACAAGACCTTCCATTTTTAACCAAAGATGAAACTCGGCTCGCGTCACCTGGTTCAAACGCGTATACTTAATACATGGGCACGGGTATCGGTTCACTTTTCTAAACTTAACAGCCGACAGTGTACGATTGAACTGCCCCATCTCGATTACACTCACATCCCTAGGATACCCAAACTCCTCTCCCAGAGTATTAATCAATCTCAGGTATATCCAAAAAATTTTAATTTTAAAAGGTTTTCTTCTAATTAACTGATTATCCCTCTGCATTAAAGAAATCTTCCCGGGATCTGGAGGAAACCTTTCTTTATTTCTATCAACCACCATTCGTAAATAGTTAATTCTATCCGGCGGTAATTTAAAGTGCAGTTGACTTTCCCTTAAAATACCCCTAAAATCAGAATCCATAAATAGCTTTACCGGATAGGGGAATTCGGTTTCTTTCTCCATTCCCTCCGAGCTATTTTCTGTAACAAAATTTACAAATTCCGGCCTCCTACGATACAGTTTTACCAAATTTACACGATACATTGCACTACGATCCCTTTTTCTGGGTAAATCGTAATTAAATTCTGAACTTGTCATTTTACCAGCCCCTAACCAATTCTTATCAATACCCTTTGAATTGGAGGGAATCAAACGCATTGTTGATTTATTTCCGACATCTTTCCGAACAACGGCGCACGCGTAAATTTCTTTCCCTTTCCTCTGTTCCGCTTTTATACTAGCCATTGTAGGGTTTTGAAAACTTTTATGACCTACTGTTAGGCCCGCTCCCCTTTCAACTGAGAGTTGACTAGCCTCCTTTTCATCATTCTTAATTTTACAACTCAATGTTGCAGGGATAGTAAAACCCGTATCTACTATCAATCCTCGAGAACTTACTCCTATGTCCTCATGATTTATTACTGGCTGTGCAACCGTCATCACAGCTGTAACACTCTCCTTAACTACCCTTGACCCCACCTTCCTTTCAGAATCACGAATTCCAAAATTATCGACTTCTTTCCTTTTCGCAAGCCTAGACAGTTTATCCTTCTCTTTTTCTACCCCTCTCACTTCGGACGGGGGGTTAACACACGTGCGTTTCACCGGGGGATCACAAATCTCAATTCTAACTTCAGAAGGCGCATGGCGGTTTTTCCACTTCTATTAACATCCGGATTGCTTACCGGCCTACACTTTTTAATCGGTTCACTAACTTCCATGGACCGATTTCCTGACAAATAACTCTCCTGTGCGCAATTCTCGACTTTATCTTCTACTTTTAGATGAGATGCCTGTTTTTGTAACCTATCGCGGCGTACAACTCTCAATCGTTATAATTCTCGTTCCCTCATTAGTTTACGCTCTTCAAACCCCTTTATTTTAAGTTCCCTTTCCTTATTTACACGTTTACGCTCAAGTTCTCGTTCCTTATTTTCACGTTCCCGTTTTTCTTCCAAAATACCCTCCAACAAACAATTAGCTAATTCTTCATTATAGTATTCACTCTGACAAATTCTATTCTTAATTTCTATCTTAAGTAAAGTATTATCGGCTTCGACTCCCATTTCTTTTGCCATTTCTACTAATACGTCTTTTCTTTGCCTTAATAAGTACGACATGATGCACTAATACACACAAAACCCAAAACTAAGCTTAATTGTCCCAAAAATTATACAAAACTCAACGCACACTAGAAATACACTAGACCTAGACTTAACTATAATTCACAAAAATCCTAAAACAAAACAGTACTCTCCACAGTAACTGAAACAATGAAACAAGTATAACTACTGTATACTTAACTATATTTCACAAATGTGCGCAAATCTTAAAAACCATACAGTACTCTGCACAGTAACTGTACCAACGAAACAAGTATAACTACTGTATACTTAACTATATTTCACAAAAACGCACAAATCTTAAAAGCAATACAGTACTCTACACAGTAACTGTACCCCCGAAACAAGTATAACTACTATATACTTAACTATATTTCACAAATGTGCGCAAATCTTAAAAACAATACAGTACTCTGCACAGTAACTGTACCAACGAAACAAGTATAACTACTATATACTTAACTACATTTCACAAACAACAATACTAATAAATCGCACATTTATACATCATACAAAACTTTAAAAATCTTTCTAGTCTCTCTTTCTAGTGTTTGCTAACTTTACTTAGTACGTAAATTATTTACTACCAAAATTTTACATACATTAATCATAACAATAATAATAATCAATTGCTGCCCCGAGTATAATCTCAAAGAAAAGACTCACCTTTCTGTTTCGAATCACTGCCAAAATCTATGGCACACCTGGACGGGAATTCACAGCACACCTGGTCGGGAATATCACACTGAATACCCTTGACTTCGTTCAAAATCAGCCGACGGAAATCAGGGTCTGTTTTCGGCTTTCCTCCGCTTGTTTCTTTCGTTGATTCACCCAACACAATTCATATACAGTAAAATGGACAGCAGGCTCTCCGGGAATTTTCCAGCAACAGGAACACACTTTAACGATAAGGATGGAGACACCACAGGAACTCAGAAAAATTTGCGTTGTTTAAAGTTCTTTTATTTTTCTCGCACACACGGCTGGCATTTTCTCTCTTTGTATAATTTCTTTTTTCTCAAAAGTTAATTTAAATAAAAAAAGGATTCGGGCATTTAATTAATTAGCTAAATGCCAATCCCAGCTCGCTGCCACCAATTTAATTAGCTGTAACGTCGTGGCTCCACATTGGAAATGTACGCTAAGCTAATTATTAAAGAATCTCTCGTTGTATTCTATCAGCCGTCTTTCCGGAGTCTCTTTGCTCCCTCCTTCGTCAGCAGGCCTCTCTCCTGGGTATCTCTCTTGGGTACCTGTCCGGAGTCTCTTCCTTCGTCCGCAGGGTTCAATTCCGGGAATCTCTCGTGGGAGTTTATCACGAGTCTATCAGGAGTCTTCAGCAGTTCATCCGGCGTCTGTCCGGAGTCTCTTCCTCCGTCAGCAGGCTTCTCTCTCGGAATCTATCGTAGGAGTCCCATCCTTCGTCAGTAGGCTTCTCACTCGGAATCTGTCGTCGGAGTCTATTTTTCAGTTCATCAGGAGTCTTCTTTTTTAAACCCTAGGGGTGGGTTCACTCCACGCCCCTCATCAATCCCCATTGGCTGACCTCAGGGTTTTGCACCCGGCACCAACGGTCTTGCACGTCATCCATTCGAGCAGAGATGACAAAAGTCCGGTCCCTCTCAAAGGTTCCCCACAATATACAATTATGTCCTCATCCAACGTGTCTTGAGAAGGTGTACTTTTTCTGGGTTTATGAGATGCCATTTCGGTTTCTATTTTCGGTTTAACCGTAGGTATTGCAACGTTACAGATGGTCCTAAAATTATTCTTTTTTTTTACGAGTTTTTAAATTTTGTTTCTAAGCTGAGGTAGTGAAGATGCGATTGTAAAAGGTATGCTATATTGGATGTTGAGTCATTAATTTCAAGAAGAGTGATGTGCTTCAGTTGATAAAGCTGTAAGCATTGAACATGTGGAGGAGAAGAGTGCTTGATTTTATGAGGATAATGTTAGATATGTATATAGGTTATTGGACTGTATATACTTTCATAAATAAATTACTGGTATTTATTGATTTTATTGCTCAAATTTCTACAATATTGTTTTTCGTTAGGTGTTGGTTTCCTGTTCACCTCAGATTTTAAGCATTCGATTTTTTGTCACTTATTGAATAAATAATTAGCATTGAGAGAGAAAGATGAATGTAATAAGTTACTAATAACAATCAACTGATTTAATAACCAGAAAGCACAAGAATTTTCGTATTCACTGTTCTCATAAAATAGAAATAAAATTCTAGAGCGACGAGATCGTCTAAGCCCGTTGCCTGCAGCCCCTTCATGTATCCTCTGCTGGAAACATCTAAATATCTGTCATGCCACATTAAAAGTCAAAACCGAACAATTTTGTTAAAAAAAAACAATTCCGGAAAAAAATGCTATCTGCCACTACTTAAAGATTTCATTTAAATTTTAATCTTGTCTACACATAATTTCCTGAAAAAAATTATGTATATATCTTTAATTATGACTTGTGTGGGTAGTGATAAGAATTTGAATAAGGCAATTAAACGTAGTAACAGTCTCCATTTACGTGACACTTTTCACCAGGGAGAAGAAATAGTATCTCTGAATACTCAGCGCCATTAGTGATTCGCCGCAGAGTGATGAACGCCTATGTAATTAATTTTTCAATTCAATATTAGGATGCGAACTACAACACTTTCTCTCACCCACTTACGGCCAAACAAACAAGGTTTAACTTGGTAGTCTACAAGTGGGTCGCAAAAAAAATCAATTTTCATAGAAACGTAAGTTTATTTCAAATAATTCGCGCACACGTTATATAATAAACATTAGTTAATTTAAAAGACAAATGTATAATGCGTGTGTTCACTATCTTTTTCAGAAAATTTGACCTTTTGTATAATTATGGGTGCGCCGATATACTAACCGGTGCGCAAAACTGTTCGTCGTATTCGTTTCGCGAGTTGGAAACCACAGTTCTACCTCATTCGGCTACGGAACCCACGCAATTGCATTCCGATCCTTGCTTAAAAAAATCTCAACTCTTTTGATGCAAGAGTTGAGTTCAGACAAAAATCAATTCAAAAAAAATTGTTAACACAAAAAGACTACGTTTGAATATATATATAATTTCATAAATAAATTACTGGTATCTCTCTACTGATTTTGTTGCTCACTTTTCTACATTATTGTTTATCTGTGGTTGTTTGTTTCCTGTTCACATCATATTTTAAACACTTGATTTCTTGTTACTTAAAATATTTTACTTTCCAGATCAAGTAAGAATTTCGAATCATCCATACAGAAGTCAAGTCTCCACTGATTGATAAAGAAGTTATTGAATGGAGCTAAGAGGACTCATATGTTAAGTGGTCGTTATGAAGCAAAATATTTACATTTTCTATTAATATTGACCATGTAGCGTGGAATCGAATTCTATATATTCAGGTTTATAATCAACGCTGATTCTACCGGTATTATTTTCACGGATTTAATATTTGAAGCATTTATTTGATTGTTATGAAACATACGACATTCCAATTATTCCTTTTTTAGCTCATAAGTAACTCTAATCTCATCTAAACAGGATATTCTTCAGAAAAACATAATTAAAATTCACCAGCTCTCGACCGAGAGTGAAAAGAATACGGTAGTACACTTTCCTCATTCCATTCATTCTTAATTATTCTGCGATGAGGAAAACAAATTTAGCTGGACCCATCACTGTTCTAATATTTATGAGAAGCATTTTTATCTTCAGAGTAAGAATTAAATTGTTGCAACAATTAAAATTTCTTACCAAATCCGGCTGGAGGGAATATAACGAATTTCCTTCCAGAAAAACGGACACAAGCAGAGCCAGCCTTGATTGAGAGAGAATTTCATTTTCATTTCAAAGCTGTGTATTAGATCCATATACCGTATCTCCGAAAAGAGAACATTACTATGCATCTAATTATTTTACAGTATTTGGAGTGCTAATTAATTAATTAGTATTCCAAAAAAAACGACACAAAGCGATTACATGGTTTTATTGAAATCTAAACAATATACAAAGGCCGATAAGTGAGGCTATGTTTATTGAAGAGCAGCTTCTCTCTCTCTCTCTCAAAAGAAATGCAAGCTTTATCGTCCTCTAGCGACATCTGGCGAAAAGTGTGAATCAATGTTCCAAAGGACATGGCCACAAAATATCATTAACGCCAGTATCATTAGCAATTTCCAGGATGGTGTAAGCCCGGAGTGGGCATTAAGTGGATCGCGGTCGACCGAAGTTTATTAATTTGTAAATGTATACTGAAATAGTCAAAATTGACTGACAGTATGCAGACTAAGTCTCTGCTGATTATAACTATAAACACTATTTTATGATAAAAGTGTTTTATTTTTTAATGTATTTTGGATTGTTTCATAACAAATGCATCATTTCATAATTTTATATTTGTGTATATTATGTTTGTATCTTGCGTTTTGCTTTAAACGCGGTACTAAAAATGTAAGTTTACTTTATTGTAGTTGTGTACGTATAAGTATATATTCCGTATTTATTTTTTTTTATTAATGTAGACCTTTTTCCCCCTCATCACACCTACGACACTGGGTGAACCACAAGACATTGAAAAAATTAGAAGTATCCCGTAACGTGGAAAAGTTTGCCCGTCCCTGGTGTAAGCAATGGCTTAGCTATCAATGGGCTAGGCAGTGCCGAGCACCAGGGCCCTGAAGCTCAAGGAAGCCTCGAACCTTTTTTATCAATCAAGCGGAACTAGTGATAATTTCTCCCACATTTAAGATACAAATATAAAAGGTGGCAACACAACTATTATCATGGCAACTCAGTGTAAAGTAATTTTGAATTTGTATGGTATTCACCTAAATTCTTTACGTTTTTTGTATAGTGTTGCGAATAGTACTTATTGAAAAGTTATAATATTTTCAATTTTTCCATTCTTTAAACTGTTACATAAAAATAATTTTCTGCCTCATGAAATTTTACTATACTTTTTATAGCATCATAAAAAATATACACATGAAGCAATTACATCCTATTTTTAATAAGAATATGATTCTCATAACTAAAGCTAGGTTTCTGTTACAATATTTCCAAATCTACTTGTATCTGCAATAGACTGATGTAATTTTGTCTCCCTACCTCTGCTCTTTTCCAGAGGTGAATTTTTTTAAAAAAAATAATTACAATAATATTGTATTTCGTGTTCATGCATATTTTTGGTATCATTTTCTGTTTATCTGGGTGGACCATTTTGTAGCTTTAAACTATCTGGTAGGTGTGAGTTCGATCCTCCGAAATAAATAGGCAGAGATTCCCTATCAACATTTTGTGTGGTGTAGAATTACGTTTCTCCTTCCTTTTAACGTCAGCATACACTCGAGCCCACACGAAATTTATTGCATAAATTAGAAAAGAAATTATAGATTTAAAGAAAAAGAATTATTCCTGTCTCTCCTACATCAGCTGAAAAATAATTTAGAAAATTAAAAATAATTTTAAAATATTTAAGAAATGTTGTGGGCTAAGCTGCACTACAACATTTACCACTAATAGAAATTGAAAATAATATCGAATAAAGCTTGAAATTAATCGAAGTTATAGGAAATTTGCAAAAACTAAAGTTAAGAAGAGATTGTAAACCAAATTGTAGTTTTGTTTTTGATAGGAAAGTTCGAAATATATTCATAAATATACTCATATCCAAAATTAAAGTCACAAAATGTTTTCCGTCATAATTTTAAATTGCTTGTAGAAAAACTTTCCGAATTTGTATTTCATATATTTAAAGGATGGGTAGAGAGTATAAAATCTAAAAACTTCACTTTAAGAAAAGATGTTGGTTATCCTTAGTTTTTGCAGAATTACTGGATTGAAACCGTTTATGCATATGAGATATTTCTTCCTGCAGTTTTGTGAATATTACATTAAAATAAACAAGTAGGCCTTGTTAGCATTGAGGAAGACTTCTCATAATCGTTTAGATTATTCCTTGAGAAGGACAGCCGTTCGCAGGCTTGAAACTGGCCTGTCTCAAGAAGAGGTGAATCGATTGTTAAAAGTAGCGCGAAAATGCTCTCCCGACTTTGTAACCAATTCTAAAGAATTGGTACTGTCACCAAGGAGGTCAGCCAAGGTCTCCACACAGCATTGAAATCGGCCCACACACATTGACATTTGGCTTTAAGTACACGACGACCAAAATGGATAACTGCTTCGCATCTTGTTTCCGTCCTAGCGTTAGTATCTGGAAGAATAATTTCCCTGGTAAAAGCTTTATATATGCAAATATATTTATTGATACTCTCATAAACAGTATTACAGTTGGTTATGAAGCTTACATACCGGTGCATGGTGGCCACACTTTAAATCAGACAGACTTTTAACGAGTAAAACGCTTTATCTCCGATTCGTGATTTCCAACTTGTAGATAAGTCCTCTGTATCTTAATTCAAAATTAAAATCTTTTATTTGTGGTTATGTTACTATATTCTTTCTTACACTGTAATACTTCTCTGTGGTAAATTTCGTGTCAACATATCGAGTTGCTCGTCAATTTGTCTAGATCTTGTGTTTGTGACCTTGATTTTGGACATGAGTACATAATAAAACTATCTACGTCGTTTTATTTCCAAATATCTATGTTATTATTTGCAATCGTGTTCTTTATTGTATAATTTTTTATTATCTATTACGTTATTTCTCGTCTTCCAGTTGCGGCAGTTCCTAAATTCACAACTGTTCTGGAAGAAGTCTAACGTGGTGTGAAATCGAACATGGCGATAACTAAAGCACATACACATACCTGTAGGTAGTATGTAGATTTGCTTATTTCTCTATCTTCTGCAGAACATGATAAGGAGCTGATGTTTTGTATATTTTAATAGCTTTGTAACTTTAATAGATAAACTAGCTTTGTATATTTGAAATAATCATATATTTTTCCTTTTTTTATTTAATAAATCCTATCCAAGATAGGCCACTTTTTTCCCCACTTGAGCCTTTGGGAACCAAGCTACTCCATTGGGTGTAAGACAAAGAAAATTTGAGAAATTTGGTTTACAACTATAGCTGCATATTCTGAAGGATAATGCTTTGCTTTTTGAGTTATTTGGCTACAGTCATTTCAATATTATAACTTAGAAAGCAGCATGTTGAAAGTGCAGTAAATTGTTTGAGTCTTTGTGATCGATTGAAGATACCAGAAGCAAAAATGATGGTAGCACATACCCTGATTAGATCGAGATTTATGAATAAGTGTTAGCTATAAGTAATAAATCTTGAAAGAAAATTAAGCACACACATGAAAAGGGTCGTCTTCAGATTTCTTGAGGCCCTGGACTTCTATACAATTATAGTTCCCACCTGTGATTCTTAAAAGTAAACAGTACGTAGAATACTTTGTCAATTACTCGTACAAACAATGACTCGAAACAAATAAATGTGTATGACTTATACAATAGCATTAACCGGTTCAACCGGTGCCACTTTTTGAAAGAATGAGTAATAATGGTTTATGGTGGTGGGTCTAACCTATACATGGACAATGGTCATCACATGTAGCCAGTTGATATATCTTCGAAAATTGCCAGTTTTTCAGATAACACTACATAAAAAACATTTGACCATTAAAAGTATGTGGATCATGATCTTATTAAAATTTAGTTGAGAACAAGGCGAGGCCCTGGGCCCAGTTGGTCCATGCCTTAAGACGTCCCAGGAAATAAACCACCCTTTATACGTGTGTCAAATGATTTGATGCCGTTTCTTGATTTTGTGAGAGATTGTACAATTATTGCATTCGGCAGAGTCATATAGTTTGCATTTTGAAGATTATAAAAAAATTTAATAGAGATATTTTGAATGAATTTTCTAATATTAGTAATATTAATGGCTATTATTTTTTAGGAGGCGCTAACATTTTAAAACGATATTACAGGAGACAGAGAAAGCGCCAGAAATAATATTTATGCCCAGAACAAAAAATTCCTTTCTGTATGAAAGGGAATTCACAATTTCGAAACTCATCATCTTTCACGTCACTGGTTGTGTGTATTGACGCGTTCATGCTTTTCTTAACATTCTAATAAATTAATTTAGTTTTTAGACGGCAGTTTTTGCTATGTATCTCCAAATATCAAGGAAATGACATCATCTTTCGCGGATTTTTTTTTTCAGATATAATTTTAGAACATTCTAACCAGTATTTCTTTAAAAAGCTCTTGATATGTTAGATAATCTGTTGTAGATCTAATACGGAACCAATTTTTTAAAAAATTAGTGTGTGCCTAAATGACTACAAGTTAGAAATGAAAACTTCTAATTTTTCAATTTGAATATATATACAGTGAAAACCGTTTAACACGAAACTGAGGAGAGTGTAATATGTTTGAAGTGAAACTTCTGTAGGCGCGAGAATGAATGGGAAATTTGCCCAGTTTTCTGTTAGGCTGAAAAAGAGAACGGAAGTAGTGATTCACCCCCATCCCCCCGCATCGTCGCCATGGTGAGGAGATAGCGAGCTGGAGAAAAAGAGAGCGGGGGACACCATGCGACTTGCATCATATCCTTGAAAAAATTGGACAATTGTCAAGGGGGACTGGCATCAGAGGCATGGAGTAGGGCACTTTGCTGCTGCGTACTAAGGGCGCTTAGGTATTGGAGACATTACGTGAGTACCCTTACTACACGAAACGAACTCGCGTGGCGTATTTTCGTAGTTTTTATACAATAAACGTGCCGTTTTCGACCAATAAACGTACCCAAAATATTACCAATATATGCCTCTTTCCGTTAGGGGAGTGTCTGGGGCATTGTGTATACGTCACTAACGTTTGCGCCAGAATCGCTAAGGATCGCGTCTTGTAAACAAACACAGCGACATCTGTGAGTGATGTATTTTAATATTATTAATTTTTATTTCCGTTGAATAAAAATAATTCTAGTCAGAATGCATGGAACAAATGCAAACAGAGGAAGAGAGTTTCGTGAAAGAAATAATAGGAACAAAAACTAGCAGCAAGTCCAGTCGAAAGTTTATATATCACCAGGTAGTCCTGTCGCTTATGTTATCATCTTCATCCATAAAGTTTTAGTGCTGTACACACCAGAGGCTACTGCAAGTACTGGATTCAATGATGATAGAAAGCCACTTATCTTAACTGGAGAATTTAAAGTTAATTTTGCTTCAGAAGAAGCAAAGTCACTCATCGAACTCTTGAAACGGACACTGAATTTGACAATGAATACTAATTCTAGAGAAGGAACAACAATATAAGGAACCACGATTGATGTAGTTTTCTCACGTTTTCTTGATTGACAGCAATCCTGGATTTTTATATCATACTTCAGTTACCACTTACCTAATGCGTCTTTCTTGGAAAAAGATGATGCAGAAAATTGAATAAAAATACTATATTTTCATGCAATAAATGAAGTTCGAATTTTATTTGATTAAAGTAAGTTCTCCCAGCAGTTTAATATAATTAGATCTGTTCTGCATTTACGGCCAACGACTTAAAAAAATTTTCACTTCTATTGCGTGGCTTTCCACGTTCTTTTTTTAATGCTGAAAGAATTTCATGAATAAAGAATATTGTGTAAAAAATGGAATTTATATTCAACCAAATTAAGTTTATTAGAGTGCATTTTATTTAAACAGAAATGTATAATGCAATGCATGCATTTAAAAAAATTACTGAAACAAAAACATTCGTAGAAACCCAATGAAATTTAATACAAAATTTTAACATTAAAAAAAAAACATTTATTGATTTTTTTGAAAATAATTCGACATTTTTCGTTACAATATCTTTTTGAGCATCAAATTGGCAACATATAGTTCGATGTCATCGATTTTGTTATTCATTTCAGAAATTGGTATCTGAATCTAAATAATTTCGCATACTTTTCATCATATTCCCCATTTCAGACGGCTTTTGAACCAGAGCTGCATTCTTCTTCTCATTTTTGTATTTAACTTTTGAGCAAATTCCAAAATATTTCTGTCTGCCATAACTGCTGCTTTACACACAAAATTTCATCTTCTACTGCAACGAATTCTTCCGTAGTACAGTAGGATAGACCAATAATACAGAAACTTTCTCAAACATTTCATTAAATGTCGGCTCAGTTTCAATATCCTCCTTCTCTACTAGGAAAACCATTTCGTAATAAGCAATTTTTGCTTCGTGTTAGGAGAAAAGAAATGTATAAATGGGGGCATACTAGTTTCAAAAGACTGTTGTATTATTTCGTTTTAACCAATATTTTGTCTTAAGCCTTTTCGCCTTAAATGTATTTTACTGCATATAAAACATATCAGAAAATATTTTGCATTTTTTGAAAATATTTTATTCTTGAGAGTATGAGTGCTTATTACCTCGAAAAAATGTATTGGCTGGGGGCTTCTTAGTTATAAAGCAAGGCCAAGTGATGAGAAAGGGTAAATAACTATGCTTGCACGAACTCTCCGAACTTCGCCATCACGCTAATAAAAGGGGTAGTACTTCGAAAAATTTAACATGCATCTCATGGGTCACCAATGCTCATTTGCCCCAAAGTTAAGTTAAAAAATTTTAAACCGAGTGTTTTTAAAACTAAACATCTTTTAAATTCAATTGGCTTAACGGGTAAAAATGGGCTCGGTTTGACGATTAAAAGATGTTTAGTGGAGTTAAAAACTCTTAAATGTTTGGTGCAAATGGCAATTGTTTGGATGAACAAGGAGTAACGTAAATTTCATGTAATATATATTATGAAATATTATTTATTAGTATGTCTATACAGATTGATTATAAAGTATATAAAAATGAGAAATCTGTTGTTGTTTATTTTCAGATAGTTTTTAAAGATTTGTTTCATATTTTTTATTCATTAGTTTAACGCATTCGACAAAGTATGTTCTATTAAAAGGATTTATTAAGTTCACACATTGAAAAAAAAATTATTTTTTTTACGAATATGGGGATCCAAACATCGTTAAAAGAAATTAATTAGTTTTTTTATTAATATAAAATTATTTCGTAAAGAATCCCATATGTTTAAAATATTTTCAATTTTTACTGTGGGATCAATATTATCTGGACTACTTTTTCACAGTTTTCCTTCTACTTCAGAAATCAAGTCTTCTAATTTTGTTTTCCACACTACGCTGCTTCAAAATTCAACTATAATTCCATTTCTAAATTATCGATAACTAATTCAGTTAACTCCATTGTTTCAAAATCTGTTTTGTATTGATATAAAATAAAGTGCAATGTATTTTCCAAGCTTTTAAATTGATTGAACCTCTACTAAAAGCTTGTTTCATTTCCCGCATAATCATTAAATATTTTTAATTGCATTTTCTTGAATGTCAAAGGAGTTTTATAAAATTATCGTGTTTTAAAATTTTTTTTTGTAATTGAGGAAAATATTTCATGATTTTCATTTCAAAATTTTTAGTAAAGATGTCAAATTTCATTATAAATATTTGAATATTTTCGTTACATAACATCGCTAAAACTTTTAGTTCATGCCCTCTAAGTTTTTTATTTAGTTCATTAAAATGCTTAGTGATGTAGCATAAAAACATTAAATCATTTAACCAATATATACTGAAATATTTATTGAAACTATTGTGTTTTTCAATTAAAAAGAACTTAATTTCTTCTAATAACGTAACAAAACGATTAAAGACTTGACCGAAACTAACTCATCGCATTGTTGTTGTATGCCAAATTTTCTGAATATTGGCATTATTCCTCTATAAATTGTGCAAATTGCCGTTTCTAAAGTTGATTATTTTTATTACGAATGACATAACACTGGAACATGTCTTTATAAAACATACTTCGCCATAAGAATTCATGATGTATTATACAATGAAATTCAATCAAGGAATGTGAAATATTTTGTTTAAGATACAGAATAAATCCGATGGTTTTCCTTACCATACTAGATGCATCATGTGTTGTTACAGAAACTATTTTCTGAATGTTAATATCCATTTCTTTAAATGTAATGTCAAATTCTTTAAAAATATCAAGACCTTTACTTTTCAACGTAATTAGTTTTATTAACTCCTCTTTCACATATTTCCATATTTATACCAAGCAAAAACTGCTAATTGTGAATAACCTTTTGCATCATTACTCTCATCTAAAGCAATTGAATACATTTCTGCATAATTTAAGTCCTTATGTATATGCGCGAAACAATATTTTTTTCTAATACTATTACTGGATCTTTAGTTATATTGCGACTTATAAGTAACTCATTTATATGCTTTATAATCAAGTCTTTTTCTTTAAAATCCGAAAACAATATAGGACTACATTGTAAAAACATTAATTATCTTTTTTACAAATTTTGCTTTTGAAAGAGGTTTTCCGTGGCGATCAATGCAATGGGTAACTTGGAAAATAGCGTAACTGTAATGTTAATTTTTGGGAACCAAAAAAATTTTAAAACGTAGCATTGAAAAAAATTCTCTTTTTTTCTTTTATTAAAAATAAGTTTTTGTTTGTTCATCTGTTGACATACCATGATTAGAATGCAACGTTTCAAAATTAACACACACACACACATTTGCTTTATTTTAAATACTATATGCTTTCATATACATTTGTTGAAATTTACGTAATTTTGGAACTGTAATGAACAAGCTGGCTGCCGGTTGTAGACGGCATTTAAAAATTGCTTTTGTGTCAATGCAGGGCTTGAAAAAATAAAAATGGAATATAAATATTCCTCAAAAATTAGAGGAGATCTAAATAAACCGACATAAATAAACAATTGGTTACCCAGCAATTTTGGGCCTGTTAAAGACATGTATGGGTCATAGATTCGCCATCTCTGCACTAGGCTATCGTGATCGTGGCTTTCTATAAACGTTGCTGTTTAAGTACTAGATCGGACTAGTCTACGTAGCTGACAGCTGCACCCAAAAGATCTCTAAAAACACAAGTTACAAGAAAAGTTTTCCAAGTTACTCTGCCACGAAATGCCTATAACAAGACCATTTTTGAGATGGTGAAATGGGGTTATATGCAAGCTAGAGTAAATGGTTTCTACGTTAGAAGAATAACCCAATACTTTAACTGCAATAATTTTTTTTTTACACCACCGCTAATTGTCACCTTAAACTAATATGCTTAAAGTGAGGCAAAAATCACTTGACCCGCAACTATGACATAAAAAGTCACTAAAATAAACCATTTTACATTAACTGTGAAACCTACGGTCACGTCGAATGTTATACTAAATGCTCAAAGTTTCCTAAACCTAACAAAGGTCTCTCCCCTCCCCCGAAGCTAATAAGGAAATAATTCCTTATTAGCAACAACGTATAAGAGAAGGTTTATCCTTCGCTAGCTTACGGTAACCCCCCCCCCCCGAAGTCAAAACGTACTCTAAAGAAACAATGAGAATTGTGAAAATTTCCGAGGATTCCTTGCCAAGGATAATAATGTATTCGGCTTAACTCAAGTTCTCGAACTCTTTTCAATTATCTCCGATCTTATCAAATAAACCCTAAGCTGGGGATTTACTATCTAAAGCTAAAACTGCCGAAACTCATCAAGAAAAAACTTGCCTCCTTTTGGAAGCAATGATAGAAAATAAATAATTTTCCTCCACCTTTATAAATTTAACTCTCTTTTATTAGTACTTTTATTTCAAATTCATAAATTCCTTTAAGTTTTATTTCATTAGATCCATAATCTATTTCCATTTTTTAAACTTAAAATTTTCATCATGTCATCTCCTAAGTTTACTTCCAACCTCCAACAGCCTATCAGAAGAGAGTACGAACTCTCTCGCTGAAGCCTTTCCATTGGCTTGCTCCCTCCGAAGCCACGCCTCCTGCTGCCCAGCCAAGTTTCCAACACCAGCCTCATTCAGCACCAGATAGAGTTTTGAGGATCGCTGGCGCAATCCATATACCCAATTTCTCGTAAATCCACCGTATTAGATCTGATTGTCATTGATAAATAAGGTAGTTTAAATCAGTCACGGGCCGTCTGGGTGGCGTAGTTGGTTTGCCCATGGCCTAGTTAGCCAAAGTTTCCGGACGCAATACCGGCCAGTCCAAAGGATTTTCTAAAATGTCATGATGTAAAAAATCTGTAGCATCTATGTAGTACGTTTATGCAGCTTGTTAATGATCCCTAGAGTGCCTATTTTTTTAATGTTCTCTAAACAATTAGATTCCTAGTTTTATTTTGCATCGCAAGAACTCAGACGCCTCACTCTGGAGAGGAAACTGGGCCGAGAGAGATAACATATCGGTGATTGGAGTTCCACCTATATGTTGCCACAGAAAAAAGTGATACCAGACACCGGGGAATGTAGTAGGTCTGCATTGGTGAATATTATCTCGCAGCCCAAATGTAAATAAAAAATAAATTGGTCACGCTACGCAATACCGAAACGAGCACTATACTACCCACGCCAATATCGCTTGTCCTCGGTACAGACAAGAATTTAAAAGGCAACCACCAACAATACATACACTGCATTCTTCACGATTAAAGTCCCATATCTCTACCTAGTCATTGCACAGGGAACACTCCTATGCATGAACCCATTCACGTAATGCACAGATTCCCATCCTGAACAAAATCGAGCACCATTACTTGTTACATCCATTTATGTGCAATACATTTTTATAGTAGTTACAAAAACATCAAGATATATTTTTTAATTTAGCAAGAACTTAATTTTTTGTTCTGTGCATAATTTTAAAAAAAAATTAAACCTTTATTTCCTTTTTGAAAGAGATATAGTGATTCTGCATGCTAATTCAACATTGCTTTTCTTCATCTCTCGCTGAAAGTAAAAAAAAGTAGCTTTTACATCTGCGACACTCAACCTGCGGCCCACCGAACCTTTCTGAGTGGTCTGGTCAAGGCCCAATGCACTAACAAATTCAATTATTTAAGAACTATGCATTGAAAATTTTGTTTGAAATTTTTTCTCAAATTATCACAATATCAATTTTGCTTTCAATGTCGTGCTGGTACGAATTGCGAGATAACTCTTTTCCTTTATTTCATTGTAAAAATTAGTGATAACCCAATAACAGTGAAGTAATAACCATTTTATGGGTGAATCCTAATTTTTAGTTAACCATCATGTCTAACATGCGAAAAATATCTAAAGAAATATGTTGTTTCAAGACGACTGGGAGCTTTACTATTTTGTACAAACATGGATCACAACAACTTGTTTTCTCTTGAAAATGTTACATATATTTAAAAAATATAATTTTGCTTGTCACTCTCTATAGCAATAAGCACAAATCTTTCAATTGCTCTAATCCTTAAGAAAAATCTTTGAAATAGTAACAAAACATTAGGGGGGGGGAGAAAGATTGGGTCGGTGAGTGAATGAATATTAACGTCGCACTGTTTCGCTACACGAGGGCTTTTGGCAACGGACCTCATAATTTTGAACCATGGTCAAGTGACGGGAATGACACCTGAGCTGGCACCACCTCTCCGAACACCACACCACACCTACGGGAGGACATGCATAGCTCCATTACACGGCGGGTTTTCAGTGGTACTGGGCTCGAACTCATGACACGCCAGCCATGATCCGATATCTTGACCACTTGGCTATCATGGCCACAAGAAAGCTTGGGATCATTGATGAAAGGAAATGTACTAAGAACCACAAGTAAAAAAAAAAAAACTTTTTTTGTGAGTTGAGTTTGAAAAAGTCTAAAAATAAAATTAGAGTGTTGATCAATTTTCCGCATTTATATGTAATTGATATTATAAAGCATCCTCTCCCCACCCTCCTTAATCCTCAAGTTCCAGCCATCTTTAAATATTTGTCATATCTGTGTGGCCGGCGGTCAAAGAGGTGCCCTTGTTCTACATAATTAATCTTCTAAGATTATATGATCAGCTTTTCTGAAGATACATTAAAAAATATTTTTGGTTTCTTTTTTTCGTGAAGTACATCGTACGCTTTATTAAATTACAAGAAATTGTTTTTCGATCAAACTTGATAATGGTAAATTTCAACTCCGTTAAGAGTCATTTCTGAATTTCCAAAGGAAAAAAATCAAAAAATCCCCACAAATTAAACTCACAAATATTTTATTTATATAACTTAGCTTAAGAGTTAAAATAGTGGTAATTAGAAAATTTGTTATCTATGGAATCATAGAACGTACAGTGGTGGCAAAAAGTCCTGAACACACTAATTTTTTAGCGTAATTTTTGTGTTTGACTTCATTTTTCGTTGTGAAATTATCGCACTATCTTAAATATTGTTATTGATTTCAAATCTGTTTGTAGATTTCATCTAAAGCAGCAATTCTCAACCGCTGGTCCGGCGGACCACCAGCGGTCCGCGGAGAAATCTTACCGGTCCGCGGACAATTTCTTCTATTCGCGAAAAAAATTTACTTATCAAAAAAAAAATAATAATAAGAACTAAATTTTAATTTATTAAATTACGAAATACAAATATATCTTGAACTATTTATAATTCTATGTAATTTATGGTTAGTACTGCTGTTGTATCTCCCCCATTACACGGTAGATGTCGCTGCGAATGGGCGCGTCTCTGTTTTTCACTGTAACCATATATTGACTTCTTTGTTGTCTTCTGTTGTGCGTAGTCAGCTGCGCTGAATAAAAAAGTACAAAAGCATCTTTGGCTACTCACTGGACTATTCCAAACTCATTACCCTACTCGTGTTCCAATAACTGCACTGAAGAAAAATTCCCGAAATGCTGACAAAAGTGCGCGAGAGCGCGGCGCGTAAACCCCTCTGTTGGCGACAGACACTTAAGCCGGGGTTATAATAGTATATAGATCACAGCTTATTTGTGTTCGGTGGATCACAGAACACGGAAGCGTTGATTGAAGGAGTTCTTACAGAAGGTTAATAGATTTGATGTGTGATCTGGTACAGTTTTATCGTTGTATAGTCTGGGTGTTTTTAAGTTATTGTTAAACGAAACATTGTTATAATAATTATATATCTGTTTAACTGGATTGGACCAATATAACAGTAAGTTTATTGATTATTTATATACTTGTATGTATGTATGTATGTATGTAGGCGCTAATAAAAAAATATTTTTTAACCCTTAGTAAGATGAACCGTAAACAAGGCACGCTATTCAATTTTTTGAATACCAGTTCAATGTCTCAAAAAAATGACGACAAAACAGGAATAGTACCAGGAAAAAAGAGAAAACCATTTATCAGACACTACAACCACGAATATATAAAATATGGTTTTATTCTTTGGCCCAATTCTACGGAAGAAGATATACGTCCGATGTGTATCATTTGCCATGAAGTTTTAGTAAATGATGCTATGAAACCAGCGAAAATGTTACGACATTTGAAGGCTAAACATTCCGAGCTGGAAAAAAAGCCGCGTGAATATTTTGAGCGTAGAAAACAAGAATTAGGATTACAAACAAAAACATTTAAACAAAATTTTATTCACAACAAGTCATTATTAAAATGTTCGTACCTAGTTGCCCTTCGGATTGCTAAAACAAGAAAATCCTTTACTACTGGGGAAAATTTAATAAAACCAGTTTTAATAGACGTCTGTTTAGAAATGTTTGGACTCTCTGCTGTTGATAAAATCAAATCGATTCCCTTATCTAATGATACTATAAGAAGAAGAATTGAAAAATTATCAGAGAATGTGGAATACCAATTAATACAAAAGATAAAGGAATCAACACTTTTTGCAATACAAATCGACGAATCATGCGATATTTCTAAAAAGGCCATATTAATTTGCTATGTTAGATATATTGATTTTACTTTGGAAGAAATAAAAGAAGAATTCTTGTGTTGTATAGAATTGGTTTCATATACAACAAGTGATGAGATTTTTAAAGCACTTAATTCTTATGTTATTAAACATTCTTTAGAATGGAAAAATTGCGTAGGTGTGTGTTCCGATGGGGCGGCTAGTATGGCTGGCAGACATTGTGGTGTTACTAAAAGAATTCAGCAAGCAGCTAATTCTGATTTATTAATTACCCACTGTATAATCCACAGACAACATTTAGCAGCGAAAAGTTTATCCACAGAATTACATGAGGTTTTAGCGGAATCTATAAAAATTATTAATTTTATCAAAAAAAGCGATTTAAACAGTAGGTTATTCGCAATATTTTGTCAGGAGGTTGGTGCCAAACATGAGCAGTTATTATTGCATACAGAAGTTCGATGGCTCTCGCGGGGTAAGATTTTAACCAGGCTTTTTGAATTAAAGACGGAAGTAGAAATATTTTTAAGAGAAAAAAATAATCCTTTAAGTATGCATTTTTCTGATGTAGAATGGGTTGCAAAACTAGCATATTTAAGTGATATATTTTCATATATCAACGATTTAAATTTGAGTTTACAAGGAACTTCTACAAATGCGTTTCATTTATTTAATAAAATAGATGGATTTAAGAAAAAAATTAATTTTTGGGTGGATAAAGTAAATACCAATAATATTGATGTATTTAGTAATTATTTTGATTTTATTAATTTACAACAAGATTTAAACGTATCAAGATTAAATATAATCATTGGGCATCACTTACAATCTTTAAAAAATGGTTTCGAAAAATATTTCCCATCTGAAAATACCACGTGTGAAAGAAATGTGTGGATAACAAACCCCTTCATACCATATGAGAGTAGTAAGTTAAATTTAAGTGACAGAGAATATGAATCCCTCCTTGAGATTAGTACAGATATTATGTTAAAAGCTAGTTTTTCAACAATGTCCCTAGATAAATTTTGGATCAAATTGAAAAATGAATATCCATCTCTATACGAGAAAGCAATGAAAATGTTAGTCCCTTTCGCAACTACATATTTATGTGAAGCGGGATTTTCATCTATGACGGTAATAAAAAATAAATTTAGAAATCGTCTTTCGGTTATTTCGCCGCTCCGACTTAGCTTGACTAATTTAGAACCCACAATTGAAAAGTTGATTGAAGAAGAGCAGCCACAATCTTCTCATTAACAATAAATAACAATATAAAAATTGTAGATCTTTAATTTAGTGTAGTATCACATGTTGAATTATTTTGTTGTGTTCATATGCAATGATTTTGTGATTTTTTTTATAATTTCTGATATTTTTTGTTGTAATTTTTTTCAGGGGTTTGTTACTTATTAAAAATTATTATTACAAACAAACAATAAATTATGTTAAAATGGTTGAGGCTTTCGCGGCCGTTGTTTTGACTTGAAGTAGTTCTAGTCGGGCTTAAAGGCCGTCGTTGGTTGAAATTGCTTCCTCCCGTTCCGTGGGCACGTTGGCTAGCTTTTTCTGAGGTGCTTCTATGCCATCCAGTCTGCATCCAACCTTTGAGATGGAAACACCATAGAAAAAGCTAGCCACTCGTGCCAGCGAAACGTCAGGAAGCAATTTCAACCAACGACGGCCTTTAAGCCCGACTAGAACTACTTCAAGTCAATAAATTATGTTTTGTTTTACAAATTTTTTTGATTTAATTTTTTAGTAATCGTAAGAGTGATATTTTTGTTGTGTTTCTATGTCCATGAATTTGTGATTTTTTTTATAATTTTCTGTGATTTTCGTTAAAGTTTTGTTATATATATTATATGTATGTAATATAATTACATATATTTACATTTAAATATTAGTGTACGCAAATGATAATAAACATGTTCCAATTAACGTATTTAGTAGTTCTTTAATACCTAGTAAAATTTTGTTGTTAAAAAAATATCACCGGTCCGCGAATTTTTTTTACAAATTTTACCGGTCCGCGGGCCAAAAAAGGTTGAGAAACGCTGATCTAAAGTAAATAGTTTCATTGATTGTTGAAAAACCCTTGACAAGAGAGCACAAGGTCACTGTAGGAATGAGTGAGTGTGTTTTCCACCAATGAAATGCTCCGTCATTTCAACCAATCAAAGAGCAGTAGCGATAAAGGGTTGAAAGAAAAATGTGAAATGTGGTTTATTGTATTGAATGCTGTTTTTTGTGTGTTTGTGCTTGTGGAAAATATTGGAATTATGGCTAAATTTTCATATCTGCATGAGAATAAAAGGTACAAAATAATACATTTGAAGGAAGAAGGTTATTCAATGCGCCAAATTGCTGCTAAAGTACCATGTGGCCTTTCTACTGTTGTGAGAACTTTGAAAAGATTTTCTGAAACAAATTTTTTTTCGGACGGGGCGATCAGGACGACCAAGAAAAACATCTTTACGTGAAGACAGGTTATTGAACAGAATTTCACTTTCAAACAGAAAGCTTAATTCCTCGCAAATTTTGAAACAATGGACTTTGACATCAAATGTGAGTGTGTGCCCAAGAACTGTTTGAGGAAGACTGCTGGAAATTGGGTTACGAGGCTGTAAAGCGCGCCCAAAACCATTACTGACTGAATTTCAACGCAAGAGGCGATTGACGTAGGCAAGGGAAAATTCATTATGGACTATTAAAGACTGGGAAAAGGTAATATTTAGTGACGAGGAGTCAGTTTTGTATTTCTGGCAACCAAAGTATTGCCTATGTAAGACGACGCTCTCATGAGGAATTCAGCCCTCAGTGTCTGAAGCCCACAGTAAAGTACTCGACAAAAATGTTGGTATGGGGTTGTATGTCTTCTCATGGTGTTGGAAGACTTCACATCGTTAGCGGAACAGTGAAAGCCATGGATTACATTGAAATACTACAAAATAAATTGCTACCAACTGCGAGAGATCTTTTTGGGAATCAGTCATGGATTTTTCAGGACGATAACGCCCCTTGTCTTCGTGCAAAGGTAGTCCAGAAATGGTTGAAAGACCATACTGTGAATAGAATGAACTGGCCAGGACAGTCTCCCTACCTTAATCCGATAGAGAACTTATGGTTTAAAATTGGTTATGAAATTTCAAAGAAAAAACCTTCAAATAAACGTGAATTAATTGAAGCTTTAATATTTTCCTTCAACCATATTGTCACGAAAGAGCTTCTTTTGAAATTGGTGCATTCCATGCCAAAAAAGATGTAGAGCCGTAATTAAAACAAACGGCTGGCCCATAAAATATTGATTTTCTAACATGTGACAACATTGTAATTTTCAAAATGCTTATTAAATATACCGTATTTGTCAATTTTCGTGTTATTTTTCTTTGCATATTATGCTATTGTTTTATTCTGCACATATTTCACATTATTGTGTTCAGGCAGCTTTACTACAAAAAATATATTAGTCATTAAGAAACTAGTAATAGATTTGAAATCAGCATAAAAAAATACATTAAAATCAATAACAGTATTTAAGATAGTGCGATAATTTCACAACGAAAAATGAAGTCAAACACAAAAAATACGCTAAAAAATTAGTGTGTTCAGGACTTTTTGCCACCACTGTACAGTAAAAATTACAGAAATTGGGGGAATGGAGTAACAAAGGCTGGTTATCTAAATAGAAATTGTACATTTTTACTGGATTTTTACCAATATGGGAATAACTGAAAGTCCCTCAGACTTAATTACCCAACAGGAGAGGAAATGAGCTCCCTTTGTCGTTAGTTAGCGACACCTTGCGGAAAAAGCCGAACAGTGCTCTGAAAATTTTACTGCAAAACATCATTGACACCAATGTTGTTTGCAGCATGTAGGAAAAAAACTATGCCAAAAAAAAATTCAAATTGAGTTATTTATTGAAGCACTAAAGCCCTCATATATTACTAAGCTTCAAGCAGAGGTATTAACATCCATTTTTATCTCACAGTGTCTTTAATGAAATAATTTTTTAATCGTATTATTTTGTGTAAACTCTTATAAATACAAAAAACATTTAAAAATTCTCAATAATGCGAATTTGGCTTTATTTTTGTTGAAATTTATTTATTACTTTAAACAATGGAGGGGGGGGGGAGTAAATGTGAGTTCCTTTAAGTTTTTTTGTCTTACCGGTTTTTTAGTTTTTATTTATTTCAATAATGAAAATATTTAATCAATTCATCAAAAATT